>OU342745.1:272382029-272393250 GCA_910589775.1 Avena eriantha | reverse complement strand
CCGACTTAGGCCCATATACTTGTAGTTTCAAAATGTACTTTGTAACCGACTCTTAGTCATAGCCAGATAGATCTCTCCTGTAAACCCTAGGCCGGATATCTATATAAGTCGTCCTAGGGAGAGCCTTTAGGGCACACCTCAATAGTCTACAATCTCAACTTGCACAGGCGAACCCTTGTAACCCATATTTCGGCTCTGCCGTATTACTGGATTGCTAGCAGGAGAGTAGGATCCGTCCAAAGCCGGCAGATTCGAAGCTGGGTAAACTTGTATGCTCACCGTCCCGGAAACACCGTACGTCTCACACCCCTCTCTTCCGCACGCCTCGAGGACCCCCTCATGGTGTACTTGTCATCAATCCGACGACAGTTGGCGCCCACCGTGGGCAAGTGAGCTTCGGATCTGCGTTCCGAGCGGAATCTGCAAGAATCGGAATTGGCGAACTATCGCCGTCGGTCGCATCCTCTACGCCAGCGACGTCCCTCTCATCATTCTCGACAAGACTTGGATTCCGGCTAGGGAGGCCATGACTGCCTACACAATCATGTCTTTTGGCGAGATCGATGTTTACATTGGTTTCGCTGAACCTGCCCCACCCACCCCAGCGGTGATGATAGAGGAAGAAGAATCTTCTGGGTCCCCTTTTGTCCACGGAGGCGGCAGAGTTCCAGATCCCAGAAAACCCTAATCTCACCCAGCCCGCACCATTTGCGGAGATAGTCGAGAAATCCGAGCTTGAAGAAGACCTAGCGGTCCAAGTCGAATCTAGAGTGGATCTCCCTGGAGATGCCGGATCCGAGATCGACCCACCCGTGGAAGTCGAAATTCAGGAGGAGCTAGTCAATGACACTGATTCTGGCTCTGCTGACGCCGGGACAGATAGTCCTTTCCTGAGGTACACACTGCGACGTATGATACTGCAAGGCGCAAGCGCAGACGCAATTCTCGAGACTATCAAAAGTTTCGACGAGGCTGATCGCGAAAGCCGCAAGTACCTCAGGAGGAACACGTCGCACTTTGTCAAATATGTTGGATCCGGATCCGGCTCTATCGATGCTGGAGCAAACACCGACTCTATGCTGGAGGCAATTGGAACAAACGCCGACGTACCCGCATCCTCGGATGAATCGATGACGTCAGTGGACTTCCGAAAGTTCTCCGCGGAATACGAAGAGGAGTATAACTCCAAAGCTGCAGAAGAAGGAGAAGCCATGGATGAAGGATCCGGGGAACACTGTCCCAAAGCGCAGGATGACATGGACGTCGGAGATAACCCCGAAGTCCAGATGTCCGAAAGTACCAATCAGAGCTTGACTCCGGGAAACGGACCCAAAGCCGTCTTTGCTACCGGTGCTGCCAAGAAGGAAAAGAAGAAAACAAGAAGAACAAGACCCCGACAAAAGACCCTCCGGCAAAAGAGGTGATTACCGAGGAATACAAAGAAGACTCGGATGGAGCACTTATCCCAGATGAGCCGAAAAAAGAAGAATCGGTGGATGGACACAGATCACAGAAGGTGCGCGTAAACTCATCGATGCTGCATTAACCACAACCTATTCCTACAGCTGCAGAACTTACTGCGGAGAACTGGACGAGAGCGCACATGCCCTAGAAGCGCGTCGTCAAGTACTCTTCGATGAAGCCAAAAACATTGAGGAGGAAAAGAAACGCATAACATCTGCGGGGAAGTACAACTCCAGGCAATACCAGAAGACCAGGAAGCGTCATACCAATGACAACCAGTTCCCATAGATCCTCGCCGTCCTTTTCGGAGATGAGATGGGGAAGCCTCGGAAAGATAGCAAAGGAGATTGGGTATATCCAACCCCAGTACAGAATACCGTGGCGGCCCGAGAAATTCTATCAGCTAATCCAGGACCGGAGGAGATCCGTTGGGGAATCAAACTACTCAACAAGGGACTAGAGCAGCAAAAGGTCGCCTTGTCCGAAGTCAAAACTGGTCTCGGATTCTGACCAATGTCGCACGGATCCGGCATGGGCTGACGTAAGACCCCATCGCATTCCGGAGCAGCACCATCGCCCCGAACGCCGAGAAGATAATTATTCAAGAACTGGATCATCAGGACAGCATCACAGAACTGCGCGTGACTGGAGCAACGTCGCCCCAGCGGCCGAAAAGAGGCCATTGCTGCACTGAATCCAAGGAATCCTCCCCGACGAGAGTCTAACGATCGAAGGGGAGAAGATAAAGAGAAACGTCGGGAGGAGGATCGTCAAAAATGCCACCTCCTAGACATGCAAGCCGTCCGGCTGACCCTCACCGTGGTGGAATGACGGACGAAGGAACGACGGAACCATGCTGGCACAAGCCGACAGGGGCTCGTCGTAGTGAGACCCTCCCCGGAACCGGAATAATGACGCTCCGGACGGAGGCCGGCGATTAGCCGGAAACAATTCAGCTGCCCCACCCTCTCCACCAAGCAGTCATCACAACGGCTCTCAAGGGGGACAAGGAGGACGACATGGCGGAGGAGGTGGCGGCAGAAGCCGAAGTCCGGCTCCAAGGCACAGTAGCCACAACCGACATTCGGGACGATCTCTATCCCCAAACGACACAAGGCACATGATCAACTCCAACATAGAGGCGCGGCGCTACGAAAACAATGATATCTACGTGGGCCCAAAATGCTTCAAACCACGCATCAGAGCTACAAGATTCCCGAAGGATTTGCTATTTCAAGGCATATCCAAGCCTACGACGGCATTGCTCAGCCATATACCTAGCTACAGGATTTTTTCCAAGCTTGCTGCATCGCCAAAGGCGGAAACAGCCTGGTCGCAATCTGATATCTCCCACTTATGTTGAGGAAGACGGCACGATCATGGCTCAATGAATTTCCGGAGAACACCATCCATAACTGGTATGACATGCAAAGTGTGTTCTTTCGGAATTTCGAAGGCACATATCGGAGGCCTTGTACGGTCGGAGACCTATAGCGTTGCACCCAGAAGGCCGGAGAAACTTGCCGGGATTACCTCAGACGATGGATCGACACCAAGAACTCCTGCAAAGGAGTAAATGATCAAACTGCGATCGAAGCTTTCATCGCAGGACTGCCAATTGGTCTACTGCGCCATCGCTTGAAAGTGTCACTGATTTGGGAGAAATGATAGAAACAGTGAGCAAGTATGCAGATGCCGACGATGATGCAGAGGGATTGCTCAATGCCCTAGCTGTGCCTCAGTCGGCAAAACAACCAAGGAAAGAAGCTCAAAAGCGCAAAAATACCTCGGAAGAGAAACCCAACGCGAAAACAGCAGCGGTCACTGCTACTTTCGGGTCTGGAGGACGAGGAGGACGCGGCGGAGGCCGCGGGCGTGGCCGTGGGACTTCAAGGGTCCAAGGTAGAGGGGACCAACAACCAGGCAAAACCTACTCTTGGGCCGACATTGCCTATAACCCATGTGTGCATCACCTAGACGCCAATGGGGGCTCGTCCCACACGAACGCTGAATGTCGTTTCAATGACGACATCAAAAGAGATGACACCGCGGGCTACAATGCTAAGTGGAAGAAGGGAAAGAAGAATCCCTAAAAAGATAAGGAGACCAAGGAAGATTCCGACATGGAGGAAGCTGATGCTTCAAATCCCAGGTCGGAAGGGCAGAAAAATTTTCCGACCAAAAAGACACTTATGTCACCTTCCTCGGATCTCAACCAGCAAACGTCAAGAAAGCAGTTCTACATGAGCTCAATGCAACAGTTCCGGCCGTCCCCCAATTTCTGGATTGGTCGGAAGTGGCAATCACATTTGACCGCGCTGATCATCCGCCTAAGTTGCACAGGCGAGGAAAATACGCCTTAATCGTCAATCCACTTATTGACGGTTATGGTTTCTCCAAGACCCTCATGGACGGTGGTAGCTGTATCAATATTCTCTATGTCGAAACACTACGCCGGATGAAGATCTCAGGGACCCAGCTGAATCACAGCACTGTGATTTTTCACGGTGTGGTCCCAGGAAGACAAGCCAATTCCCTGGGAGAGATCACTTTGGATGTTACCTTTGGAACTCCAAAGAACTATCGGACGGAGGCACTTTCCTTCGAAGTGGTCCATTCAAGAGCGCGTAGCACGCTATATTCGGATGTCCGGCTTACTGGGCTTTTATGGCTCATCCGTGTTACATTTACAATATGATGAAAATTCCAGGTCCCAACAGCATGATCACCATTAGGGGAGACCTGAAGAAAGCGCGAGAGTGCGAGGATGGAAATGCCGCCTTTGCTGAAGTCGTTGCTGCACACCCAGGAGTACCAGGAGATCAAGAAGAGCATAGATCCGTCCGAGATGCCTGCAATGAAGAAGGAGGTGGCAAAGCCAAATCCAGAGTTCAAGGCATCAGAAGAGACGAAGAAGAAGACACCGTTGAAAGCCGATGACCCCTCCAAGGTGACCCAGATAGGCGTAGGCCTAGGTAGCGCATAGGAAAGTGCGCTCGTCAAGTTCCTCCAAGCAAATCAAGATATCTTCGCATTGGCAGCCATCTGACATGACTAGAGTACCTAGGGAACTTGCCGAGCACTCTTTAAATGTAAACCCGAACGCTAAACCCGTCAAACAGTCCCTACGACGATTGGCAATGAAAGCGTAAGGCAATAGCTAAGGAACTAACACGGCTCGAGTTAGCCAGATTCATAGAAGAGGTCATCCACACTGAGTGGTCGGCCAATCCTGTAATGGTCCCTAAAAGGACACCACTGATTTAAGGATGTGTGTTGATTATACTGCCTTGAACAAGGCTTGTCCAAAAGATCTATTTGCTCTGCCTAGAATTGATCAAGTTATCAATTCTACGGCAGGCTCGGAACTCCTCTGTTTTCTCGATGCATATTCCGGTTATCACCAAATCCGGATGAAGGAGTCTGACAAAGTCAAAACTTCATTCATAACCCCCTTTAAAAATCTTCTGTTTTGTTACGATGCCCTTTGGGCTGAAGAACGCAGGGGCTACGTACCAGCGCACGATGCAGCGTTGCCTCCATGACCAACTCGGACGCAATGTACATGCATACGTGGATGATATTGCGGTGATGTCCAAAAGAAGGAAACGCTGTGATTTCGACTTGGAGGAAACATTCGCCAATCTACGAAAATATAACATCATGCTTAACCCGAAGAAATGCTTCTTTGGAATACCAGCCGGAAAATTGTTAGGTTTCATCGTGTCTCAAAGAGGCATAGAGGTGAACCGGGACAAAACAAGGCTATACTCAATATTTCCAGGCCAACTCGCCTGAAGGACGTACCAAAGACTAACTGGTTGCATTGTTGCGGTCAGTCGTTTTGTAAGCCGGCTTGGTGAAAGAGCCGCACCATTATACAAACTCCTGAAAAAGACCAAGGATTTTGTTTGGACCGACGAAGCTGAAGCTGCACTACAAGACCTGAAGAAAGTACTCTCATCTGCTCCTATCCTTGCAGCGCCGGGAACCTCAGGAACCGATGTTGCTCTATCTTGCTGCGACAAATAAGGTCGTTAGTATCGTCATGGTGGTGGAGAGACCAGAGGAAATCAGGAACACTTGGTGTAGCGTCTGACTTACTTTGTCAGTGTGGTCCTAACAGAGTCAAAACAGCGGTATCCACACTATCAAAAGTTGGCTTACGGTGTTTTTCTAGCATCCCGTAAGTTACGACACTATTTTCAGGAGCATCCAATTACCGTGGTGAGCACAGCTCCCATGAGAGATATAATCAACAACTATGACGCCACATGACGCGTCACCAAATGGGGCATAGAGCTTTCAACTTTCGATATTGAGTATAAACCCCGGACAACAATCAAATCCAGATCCTTGCTGACTTTGTCCCTGATTGGACAGAGACGAAGGAAAATATGACCCTTCCTGAGTCGGAATATTGGACCCTCTACTTTGATGGGTCTAAGGCTCGCCGGGGCTCGGGGGCTGGCGTGGTGCTCAAATCACCCCAAGGAGTTAAACTTCTATACGTGTTGCAGATCCACTTCACAGCGACAAACAATATTGCCGAGTATGAAGCACTGCTGCATGGAATCTGGATTGCTAAGGATATTGGCATCCGACGTTTGATGTGTTACGGAGATTCGGATCTTGTTGCCCAACAAGTGTCAGATATTTGTAATGCAAATAAACACATGGCAACATATAAAGCTGTCGTGGATGATCTATCTAAATCGTTCGAAGGGTTTGAGGTTCAACACATCCCTCGAGCAGAAAATGAGGAAGCAGATGCACTATCTCGGATAGGCTCTGCACGGAAAGAAGTCCCGGATGGCGCTTTTTTAGAGCACCTCAAAGTTCCCTCAATAAAGGGTGTAGATGAGGAATATCCGACCAAATCCGACTCACCCCTAATAGTAGTTCTGGCTGTAATTCCCAGCTGGACTCAACCCTACCTAGATTATCTGGTAGATGGAAAATTGTCCGAAGAGGAGGTGCTGAGCCGGCAGATCATCCGACGAGCAAAAGCCTATACCGTAGTTAAAGGTGAGCTCTATAAGCGGAGTGTTTCTGGGGGTTTTCAACGCTGCGTATCTCCGGAAGAAGGAGTGGAAATCTTAAGGGAAATCCACGAAGGCGAGTGTGGTCACCAAGCTGCAGCCAAATCTTTAGTGGCAAAAGCTTTTAGACATGGATTTTTCTGGCTTACAGCTCAGGCAGATGCCGAACGATTAGTCAAGACATACAAAGGCTGCCAAAAGTACGCCAAACAAGCTCATGTTCCGCTGATCAGCTGAGAACAATACCTATAACATGACCTTTTGCGGTCCGGGGGCTTGATATGGTAGGACCATTTAAACGAGCTCCAAGTGGATTTACTCACCTCTTAGTGATGGTGGATAAATTCACCAAATGGATTGAGGCTAAACCCGTCACAAGTTGTGATGGAGAAATAACCAAAAGATTTGTCGAGGATGTTATAATCCGGTATTGTTATCTACATAGCATTATCACGGACAACGGGAGTAACTTCTCTATGGGAGAATTGGCTGAATTCTGCAATGAGCAAAATATCCGGCTTGACATTGCGTCAGTCGCACATCCACAGGCTAACAGACAAGTCGAAAGAGAAAATGGTTTAATCCTACAAGGCCTAAAACCGAGACTCGAAGCACCACTACGACGTGCTGCGGGGGCTTAGGCGGAGGAATTACCCTCTGTAATATGGAGTTTAAGAACAACCCCAAATAGGTCAACCGGATACACACCTTTCTTCTTGGTCTATGGCGTAGAAGCAGTTCTTCCTAGTGATTTAATTCATACTTCTCCTATAGTGGCCGTATATCGAAGAAGATGTCGAGATTTCTTTACAAAATGATCTCGACTTAGTCGAAGAAGTTCGCGTCGTTGCTGAAATGAGATCTACAGCCTATCAGCAGAAGTTACGCAAGTATCATAGTCAGAGAGTCCGAAATAGATCTTTCAATAAAGGTGATTTGGTTCTCCGGCTTGTGCAACAAAGAAAGCACAAACTTTCCCTAGTATGGGAAGGGCCCTTTTTAGTTAGTCGAGTATTGCACAATGGATCTTACTACTTAACTAACATGAGGCCAGTCAAAGAAAGACTTCCTACTAAGAAGAGAAAGAGAGCTGGAGGCAGTACAAATCCAGATGAATTAGATAGACCGTGGAATATTGCTCAGCTACGTCCCTTTTACTCTTAGTTTATCCTTCTTTGTAATCATATATATGTACATGTTCTGTGAGAAATAAAAGTTTTGGTTGCCTCAAGTTTTTCTGAGAAGTTTTACCATCTTATTTCTGAATGATCATGCCATAGTCGAAAATCCCAGAATGCTTGAAAGTACTTTATGCTCATGTTGTTCTGGTTTAGATTTCCGATTCTAAAACTGCTACCCTCGGGTATAACTCTAAAGTTTTTAGTCTTTACTTTGGTTATTTGTCTGATTGCTGGATGCAGGCATTTTCCGAGTAGTGATTTGTTGGTACTGGAAGCCGGCTTTGTTCCGAGTTTAAACTGGTTTAGCAATTGAGCTCCGTTGCTCGGCCAAAGTTTCCCGCAGAAGGTTTAGCCAGCTCACGAAAGGGACAAGACAGAAAGCTAGATAAACGATAAGTATAGACGAAAAAGTACAAGTGCTTATGTAAACATTTCAGGCACGCAAAAATTTAAAAAGCCAAAAGTGCTGAATAGATCAAAATTTTAGCACTAGCAAAATTATAGTATTGCATATTTACAGCCGCATTATGTTTTTCAGGATAATGCAAATGTTTCTGGCAATCTATGATGCAGGAGGAGATGAAGGAGCTGCTGGCTCGCTGGATACGTCACCTTGATATCGTTCCGAGATGTCCACATCCGAGGTGGTGCGTTCATCGTCCAAAACTTCTGTTGTTTCTTCTAGAGGCGGAGGCGGAGTGTCCACGCAGTTGAAGAAAGGAGTATCGTAGCTGGTCAAATCAGCCACGTGACACCCATATCCGGCACATGAGTCCATAATGGCCTTGATGTCCTGCTCCTGGCCATCTTCATCCACTATAGAGTACCCTCTGGTCACTTGCCATATCTCCATGCTTCCATGGTGGCTCATGACCATGGTGAGAGCATTCTGCGCTGCTGATCGCACGTAGGACATATTCCAATCCTAGACGAGCTGCGACATCTCCTTTTCCTTGTCCCGCACCTGAAAATCCGACATGCTATGCATGTCTGGAATCTTGAGAGCTTTGCCAATATCCTCAAGGGATTGGCGGAAGTCATGAAGCAGGTCACCGACTTGGGTAAGCCGGTGGGTGCGGGGCTCAGCGGAGGTGGAGTCCGTCAAGTTCAGAGGACCTGTAAATAAAGACAGTTAAATAAAATCTGAGATCGGAAAAGGTCGAAGAAATAGACAAGTCAGACAGATGGAACGTACCGAACATGACGTCATCAATTTTGGTCTTCTCTTCCCGAAGACTCTGGAGTTCAGCCCGGAGCGCCTCGGAAAGTTCCCTCCCTCTGCAAAGCTCATTATTGAGGTCCGAGATTTTTTGATCTTGAGCAACAATCTTATGATCACGCTCATCAGCAGCCATGGAGGAGGACTCAAGGATTTGAGCAATGCTCTTTTCATGATCTGCCTTGAGCTGTCCAGCTCTTGGCGAAGCTCCTTGTTCTCCACCACCAAAGTCTTGAGGTTCTCGGCCTCTTCAATCATGGCGCAAGATTGTTTTACCAGCTCTGTAAGTCAAAAAAGAACAACAGTTTAGCAAAAATTCGACTATGAAAACATGAAAGACAAGGTTTGAGTCTCGGAATGTTTACCTTCGGCCTCATCCTTGGCAACTTTTAGCTCAGCATTTTAAGTCGGAGAGCTTTGATCTCTCTCTGCTTATCGCAGACATTCTTCAACAAATCCTGGTTATAGGAATATACTTTCTGTAAGTCAGAATACCCAAAGTTAGAAAGCTACTAAAGACTCGGGCTAATATTTTTGCTAATATCAGCACGAGCGTTGGGGGCTACACTAGTTCGTTCTTTGGCATCCTAAGGAAGCATAAACCTGGATTATTTATCCTACTTCATGCTTGCGGGCTAGAGGATATGATGAGAAATAAAGGAAAAACAGGAGTTAGAATTCCGACTTACATATTGTTCGCGAGTAAGTTTATCCAAACTCACGTTCACTTCAACTGCAACCTTCTCAGCGAGAGTCAGAGGGGTCATAGGAGCAGTTGGAAGCTCCCGGACCTGATCCTCTCGTTGCAAAGACGCACTTGTTCAAGAAGATCAGAGTGCTTGACATCCTCTGCTTCTTGTGCTTCTTCTTCGGTAGATAAGTTACTTTTCTCCAGGCATTGCCTGGCCAGCCGCTGGATCTCTTCAGTAGATTTCTGGGACAGGCCAAACTTGGCAAGTCTCGGATTGCTGAGAAGGTTTTCGGCGAAGGTTTCTGCCGAGGGATTATTACCCAAAGAGGGTTCACCCTTATCTAAACCTGACTCACCCATGGTGACGTCAGTTTGTGATTCAAGGATCACAGGCTCTGTGGAAGGAGCTGAATTCTGCGAGAGCCGAAGAAGGAATTATCACCGGCGTTGCGGAAGGCTGAGGGGCAGGAGTCGGAGGAGCCATGGCAGGAGAAGCTATGGTAAGCTTCGTCTGTCGTAGGGGCTTCGAAGAAATCCCCTTCCCCTTACTCTTGATGAGCTGTTTAGCTTTGAGAATGTGATAAAGCTGGAAACATTACATCTCGGAAGGAAATTCGAGTAAAGTGCAAAGGCGGAAGTTGTGATGGAAAGTTACCTCTTCACGACGGGCACCTCCTTTGTTCCAACAACCACTATCGGAGCTTTGAGCTTCTTGAGCGTAGCATCCGGCAATGGTACCACCTCTGTCTCCTGAGAAAACTCTAGAGGATATCCTTCGAGTGGAGCGAATTCCGACTCAGGGAGGTCAGCAAGCTGAAAAGAAGAAACATATCAGTATTGCAATATAACTTAAAGATTGACACACATAAAAAGGTTTACTTTTATAAGCTTACCGGCACTACAGGGTTTTCCGCCATATACATATCTAGAGAAATCTCCGGGATCCTCCTCTCGATCTGCTCCCTTATCAACCATTTTATCTGGCTTATGTAGCCTTGCATAGTGTAGGCTCTGGGGCTGATGCAGAGGGAGTCTTTCTTGGACGACGTGATGGAGTGAATCAGTCGGTCTCTGTGGTACTGAAGGGGCTGGATCCGACGTGACACCCAGCATTGGACCGGGTCAGATCCCTTCAGTCCTTTGTGTTTGATCAAGTATTCGATCCGCCTCTTAGCGAGGATCAGATCGTCAGTGAGAGCCGGAGCAGCCTCGTCCCAAGACGGTTGGGCCGTGGCAGCTCCGTCGATGAAAGCCGGCAAAGCAGTAGCTTACCAGGAGCCGGAATATCCTATGATAAAAGAATGTGGCTGGCCATTGTTTGACCGAGTCACTAGCTAGGATTTTGGGATATGCGTGCTCGCGTCTAAGTGAAAAACTAATAGTACCGGTGATGTAAGGAACACCAGCAGTAATAGAATTTTCTAGACATGAAAATAATACCGGAATAAGGTCAAACTTGGCCTAATGCCGAGAAATCCCTCACACAAAGAAGCGTAAGCGCTCATCTCTAAGAGAGTTGGGAGGAAGATGGTGGATTTGAACCCAAAATGATCAATCACCTCGGAGAAGAACTCCGAGGGAGGGAATTACAAACCTCTGTCGAGGTGGGTGCCGACGTGGACCC
>OU342745.1:272117563-272381029 GCA_910589775.1 Avena eriantha | reverse complement strand
CCAAGATTCGTGTAAATACTATAGTGTAACCGCCACGCATCGTGGAAGGAACAGGGAAGGACCCACACGATGATTACGTCGCCTCGATATCCACGTACGCATTGAAACGGTGCCTCGGTTCCACGAACTGCGGACCCACCAACGGTCATCTTGATAGGATGTCTGTCAGATGACGTGACTTCACCATGACTTGTGTCAAGTGGCATTGGAGACCAAGTTCCGGCTTAGTTTGAAATCAAGCTGGAAAATCCGAGTAACCTGTTGATAGGTCCGACTTATTTTTAAGACCCGGATCGTATTTTTGTTGTGATGTTTCAGGAACCCTTCAAGATTCTGCAAGCCGAAGATCAAGCTAGATGATGATGAATCCGACTTTGGATCTTGGAGGCCTCCGGGGGCTGCTGTTCGGGATATACTTTCCGGGTATCCTCATAGTTCCTCACTGACCAGGGTGGCCCACTTCAGGTTAGAGCTTTGCTTCACAGGCGGCCCAGTCAGGGAGAGAAGACGGAGTCCAATCCGGCTACGGGAAGGCCCAGAAGACTTACCGACTTAGGCCCATAATGTTACTTGTAGTTCAAGATGTATTCTGTAACCGACTCTTAGTCGTAGCCGGATAGATATCTCTTGTAAACCCTTGGCCGGATATCTATATAAGCCATCCTAGGGAGAGCCTTTAGGGCACACCTAAATAGTATACAATCTCAACTTGCACAGGCGAACCCTTGTAACCCATATTCCGGCTCTGCCATATTACTGGATTGCTAGCAGGAGTAGGATCTATCCAAAGCCATCGGATTCGAACCTGGGTAAACTTGTGTGCTCACCGTCCCGGAACACCATACGTCTCACACCCCTCTCTTCCGCACGCCTCGAGGACCCCCTCATGGCGTTCTTGTCATCAATCCGACGACAGTGTCATTGCATGTGTTCTCTTTTTACTAACAATAACCAGAGTCATTGCATGTGTGTTCTCTTTAGAGACCACACATGGATCCACGAGTGTCATTGCATGTGTGTTCTTTTTACTGACAACAACCAGTGTCATTGAAATGTGTGTTCTCTTCAGATACCATACATGGATCCAACAGTGTCATTTCACGTGTGTTCTTTTTACTAAAAAAAACCAGAGTCATTTCATGTGTGTTCTTTTCACATACCACATATGGATCCACCAGTGTCATTGCATGTGTGCTCTTTTTACTAACAACAACTGGAGTCATTTCATGTGTGTTCTTTTCACATACCACATATGGATCCACCAGTGTCATTGAAATGTGTGTTCTCTTCAGAGACCACACATGGATCCACCAGTGTCATTGCATGTGTGTTCTTTTTATTAACAACAACTGGAGTCATTTCATGTGTGTTCTTTTCACATACCACATATGGATCCACCAGTGTCATTGCATGTCTGCTCTTTTCACTATCCACCTATGGATCCTCTAGTGTCATTGCATGTGTGTTCTTTTTACTAACAACAACTGGAGTCATTTCATGTGTGTTCTTTTCACATACCACATATGGATCCACCAGTGTCATTGAAATGTGTGTTCTCTTCAGAGACCACACATGGATCCACCAGTGTCATTGCATGTGTGTTCTTTTTATTAACAACAACTGGAGTCATTTCATGTGTGTTCTTTTCACATACCACATATGGATCCACCAGTGTCATTGCATGTCTGCTCTTTTCACTATCCACCTATGGATCCTCTAGTGTCATTGCATGTGTGTTCTTTTCACATACCACATATGGATCCAACAGTGTCATTGAAATGTGTGTTCTCTTCATAGACCACACATGGATCCACCAGTGTCATTTCATGTGTGTTCTTTTTACTAACAACAACCAGAGTCATTTCATGTGTGTTCTTTTCACATACCACATATGGATCCACTATTGTCATTGCATGTGTGTTCTTTTTACTAACAACAACTAGAGTCATTTCATGTGTGTTCTTTTCACATACCACATATGGATCCACCAATGTCATTGAAAAGTGTACTCTCTTCAGAGACCACACATGGATCCACCAGTGTCATTGCATGTGTGTTCTTTTTACTCACAACAACTGGAGTGCATGTGTGTTCTCTTCAGAGACCACACATGGATCCACCAGTGTCATTGCATGTGTGTTCTTTTTACTAACAACAACCTGAGTCATTGAAATGTGTGTTCTCTTCAGAGACCACACATGGATCCACCAGAGTCACTGCATGTGTGTTGTTTTTACTAGCAACCACCAGAGTCATTGCATGTGTGTTCTTCTCACATACCACATATGGATCCACCAGTGTCATTGCATGTGTGCTCTTTTCACAATCCAGCTATGGATCCACCAGTGTCATTGCATGTGTGTTCTTTTTACTAACAACAACCAGAGTCATTGCATGTGTGTGCTTTTAACATACCACATATGGATCCACCAGTGTCATTGCACATGTGTTGTTTTTACTAACGACAATTGGAGTCATTTCACGTGTGTTCTTTTCACATACCACATATGGATCCACCAGTGTCATTGAAAAGTTTGCTTACTTCATAGACCACACATGCACCCACCAGTGTCATTGCATGTGTGTTCTTTTTACTAACAACAACTGGAGTCATTGCATGTGTGTTCTCTTCAGAGACCACCCATGGATCCACTAAAGTCATTGCATGTGTGTTCTTTTTACTAACAACAACTAGTGTCATTGCATTTGTGTTCTTTTCACATACCACATATGGATCCACCAGTGTCATTGCATGTGTGCTATTTTCACAATCCACCTATGGATCCACCAGTGTCATTGCATGGGTGTTCTTTTTACTAACAACAACCAGAGTCATTGCATGTGTGTTCTTTTCACATACCACATATGGATCCAGCAGTGTCATTGCATGTGTGTTCTTTTCACAATCCACCAGTGTCATTGCATGTCTGCTCTTTTTACTAACAACAACTGGATTCATTGCATGTGTGTTCTCTTCAGAGACCACACATGGATCCACTAGAGTCATTGCATGTGTGTTCTTTTTACTAACAGCAACTAGTGTCATTGCATTTGTGTTCTTTTCACATACCACATATGGATCCACCAGTGGCATTGTATGTGTGCTCTCTTTACTAACAACAACCAGAGTCATTGCATGTTTGTTCTTTTCACATAGCACATATGGATCCACGAGTGTTATTGCATGTGTGTTCTTTTCACATACCACCTATGGATCCACTAGTGTCATTGCATGTGTTCTCTTTTTAATAACAACAACCAGAGTCATTGCATGTGTGTTCTCTTAAGAGATCACACATGGATGCACCAATGTCCTTGCATGTGTGTTCTTTTTACTAACAACAACCAGAGTCATTACATGTGTGCTCTTTTCACAATCCACCTATGGATCCACCAGTGACATTGCATGTGTGTTCTTTTCACTAACAACAACCAGAGTCATTGCATGTGTGTTAGTTTCACATACCACATACGGATCCACAAGTGTCATTGCTTGTGTGCTCTTTTCACTATCCACCTATGGATCCACCAGTGTCATTGCATGTGTGTTCTTTTTACTAAAAACAACCAGAGTCATTGCATGTGTGTTCTTTTCACATACTACATATGGATCCACCAGTCTCATTGCATGTGTGTACATTTCACAATCCACCCATGGATCCACCAATGTCATTGCATGTGTTCTCCTTTTACTAACAATAACCAGAGTCATTGCATGTGAGTTCTCTTTAGAGACCACACTTGGATCCACGAGTGTCATTGCATGTGTGTTCTTTTTACTAACAACCAGTGTCATTGAAATGTGTGTTATTTTCAGATACCACACATGGATCCACTAGTGTCATTTCATGTGTGTTATTTTTACTAACAACAACCAGAGTCATTTCATGTGTGTTCTTTTCACATACCACATATGGATCCACCAGTGTCATTGCATGTGTGCTCTTTTCACAATCCACCTATGGATCCACAAGTGTCATTGCATGTGTGTTCTTTTCACATACCACATATGGATCCACCAGTGTCATTGAAATGTGTGTTCTCTTCATAGACCACACATGGATCCACTAGTGTCATTGCATGTGTGTTCTTTTTACTAACAACAGCTAGAGTCATTGCATGTGTGTTCTTTTCACATACCACATATGGATCCACTAGTGTCATTGCATGTGTGCTCTTTTCATAATCCACCTATGGATCCACCAGTGTCATTGCATGTGTGTTCTTTTTACTAAGAACAACCGGAGTCATTGCATGTGTGTTATTTTCACATACTACATATGGATCCACCAGTGTCATTGCATGTGTGTACATTTCACAATCCACCTATGGATCCACTAGTGTCATTGCATGTGTTCTCTTTTTACTAACAATAACAAGAGTCATTGCATGTGAGTTCTCTTTAGAGACCACACATGGATCCACGAGTGTCATTGCATGTGTGTTCTTTTTACTAACAACTAGTGTCATTGAAATGTGTGTTCTCTTCAGATACCACACATGGATCCACTAGTGTCATTTCACGTGTGTTCTTTTTACTAACAACAACTAGAGTCATTTCATGTGTGTTCTTTTCACATACCACATATGGATCCACCAGTGTCATTGAAATGTGTGTTCTCTTCAGAGACCACACATGGATCCACCAGTGTCATTGCATGTGTGTTCTTTTTTACTATAAACAACTGGAGTGATTGCATGTGTGTTCTTTTCACATACCACATATGGATCCACCAGTGTCATTGCATGTGTGTTATTTTCACAATCCACCTATGGATCCACCAGTGTCATTGCATGTGTGTTCTTTTCACATACCACATATGGATCCACAAGTGTCATTGAAATGTGTGTTCTCTTCATAGACCACACATGGATCCACCAGTGTCATTGCATGTGTGTTCTTTTTACTAACAACAACTAGAGTCATTTCATGTGTGTTCTTTTCACATACCACATATGGATCCACGAGTGTCATTGAAATGTGTGTTCTCTTCAGAGACGACACATGGATCCACTAGTGTCATTGCATGCGTGTTCTTTTTAATATCAATAACTGGAGTCATTGCATGTGTGTTCTCTTCAGAGACCAGACATGGATCCACCAGTGTCATTGCATGTGTGTTCTTATTACTAACAACAACCAGAGTCATTGAAATGTGTGTTCTTTTGCACATACCACATATGGATCCACCAGTGTCATTGCATGTGTGTTCTTTTTACTAACAACAACCAGAGTCATTGCATGTGTGTTCTTTTCACATACCACATATGGATCCACAAGTGTCATTGAAATCTGTGTTCTCTTCAGAGACCACACATGGATCCACCAGTATCATTGCATGTGTGTTCTTTTTACTAACAACAACCAGAGTCATTGAATGTGTGCTCTTTTCACAATCCACCTATAGATCCACTAGTGTCATTGCATGTGTGTTCTTTTTACGAACAACAACCAGAGTCATTGGATGTGTGTTATTTTCACATACCACATATGGATCCACCAGTGTCATTGCATGTGTGTTATTTTTACTAACAACAACCGGAGTAATTTCATCTGTGTCCTTTTCACATACCACATATGGATCCGCCATTGTAATTGAAATGCGTGTTCTCTTCAGAGACCACACATGGAACCACCAATGTCATTGCATGTGTGTTATTTTTACTAACAACAACTGGAGTCATTGCATGTGTGTTCTTTTCAATACCACCTATGGATCTACCAGTGTCATTACATGTGTGGTCTTTTCACAATCCACCTATGGATCCACTAGTGTCATTGCATGTGTGTTCTTTTCACATACCACATATGGATCCACCAGTGTCATTGAAATGTGTGTTCTCTTCATAGACAACACATGGATCCACCAGTGTCATTGCATGTGTGTTCTTTTTACTAACAACAACTGGAGTCATTGCATGTGTTTTCTTTTCACATACCACATATGGATCCACCAGTGTCATTGCATGTGTGTTCTTTTTACTAACAACAACTAGAGTCATTTCATGTGTGTTCTTTTTAGATACCACATATGGATCCACCAGTGTCATTGCATGTGTGTTCTTTTTACTAAGAAAATCTAGAGTCATTTCATGTGTGTTCTTTTCACATACCACATATGGATCCACTAGTGTCGTTGAAATGTGTGTTCTCTTGAGAGACCACACATGGATCCACCAGTGTCATTGCATGTGTGCTCTTTTTACTAACAACAACTAGAGTCATTGCATTCGTGTTCTTTTCACATACCACATATGGATCCACTAGTGTCATTTCATGTGTATTCTTTTTACTAACAACAACCAGAGTCATTTCATGTGTGTTCTTTTCACATACCACATATGGATCCACCAGTGTCATTGCATGTGTGTTCTTTTACTAACAACAACTGGAGTCATTTCATGCGTGTTCTCTTTAGAGACCACACATGGATCCACCAGTGTCATTGCATGTGTATTATTTTTACTAACAACAACTGGAGTCATTGCATGTCTGTTTGATACATTGCAAATGTATCTATAATTTTTCATGTTCCATGCTTGGTTTTATCCACTTTCTTGTGTTTTGTTCCATGTTTGGAGTAATTTTCATATGATTTCTTGGACTAACCTATTAACAAGAGCCACAGTGCCAGCTGCCTGTTTTCTGCTGTTTTTGGTTCCAGGAAAGTCAGAAAATGAATATTCTCGGAATTGGACGGGACAAAAGCCAAAGTGCCTATTTTTCGGGATGTCATCAAGTGCCAGAATACGAGACGAAGAGGGGCCAGGGGGCCACCACACCACATGGCCGCACGGCCAGGCCTGGCCCGCGCTAGGGGGTGGTGTGGCCGCTCCCGGCACCCCGTCGGCCTCTCCTTCCACCTATATATTGCCCTTGGGACGAAAACCCTAAGTGCGCGATCAAAAATCCACGAAAGAGTCTGTAGCCGTCGTCATCTCCATCCCTAGATCGGGAGGGATCTGAAGCTCTTCCCGACACCCTGCCGGAGAGGTGAATTCACCCTGCAGGCCTTCTTCATCACCATGCAAGCCTCCGGTGTGATGCGTGAGTAGTTCATCCTTGGACTACGGATCCATGTAGTAGCTAGATGGCTGGTTCTCCTCCTTTGTGCTTTCATGTCTAGATCTTGTGAGCTCCGTTCATGATCAAGATCATCTATTTGTAATTCTGCATGTTGTGTTTGCGGGGATCCGATGAATATTGAGATAGTATTTCAGATTGATTATTGATTCTATCATGTCTTTGTTATTTGTGATCTTGCATGTTTTCTGTTGTTAGTAGCTATCTTGGCCAAGTAGATGCTAGCAACTCCAAGAGTTAGTATTTATGCTCAATAGTGGGTTCATGCCTCTAGTAATCTGGGGAAGTGACAGAAATCTCTAAGGTACTAGATGTGGTGTTGCTACTAGGGAGAAAACAACAATCCTTTGTTCATAGAACAATCGTATTGTTTACTTTACACAAAGTTCGTAAATCAATAATATGTTTCTTGCAACTTAATACTGGAGGGGGTTCAGATGATAACCTGAAGGTGGATTACTAGTCATAGATGCAGTTGGATGGCGGTCTATGTATAATGTTGTAATGCCCAATCAAGTCTCAAAGGAGTCAAGATGATTAGTATATGCATGTATTTCTTTCTCGGTGTTTGTCAATTGCCCCGCTGTAATTTGTTCACCCAGCATGTTATCTATCTAAGGAGAGCCACCTCTAGTGAACTATGGATCCCGGTCCTTTTCTTAACATACAATCTACAACTGTTTACTTCTTTGTGTTTACTTTCTGCAAACTTTTACTTCTTTCCATTCAATACGTTTAATCCTTTCTTTTCCTCAAAACACGGTGAGATTGACAACCTCATCGCAAGTTGGGGACAAAGTTCTGTGGTTGTGTTGTGCAGGTCTCCACGTTGCTACTAGCACCGATAGTGCGCCCTGCGAAAGCTCAGCTAGTAAGACCTTTGGGGTGTTTCCTTGCTCCTACTGGTTCGATTAAACCTTGGTTTCATAACTGAGGGAAACTTGCTACTGTGCTCATCATACCTTCCTCTTGGGGTTCCCAACGAGCTCTACATCAACACCGCCATCAATCATTTTTCTGGGCACCGTGCATTGAGCCATCAAGCATTTTTCTATCACCGTTACCACTTATAATTATCCATACCACTTGTATTTCACTATCTTTTCGCCGAACTAGTGCACCTATACACCTGACAAGTGTATTGGGTGTGTTGGGGACACAAGAGACTTCTTGTATCTTGATTGCAGGGTTGCTTGAGAGGGATACCTTTGACCACTTCCTCCTTGAGTTCGATAAACCTTGGGTGATCCACTTAAGGGAAAACTTGCTGCTGTTCTACAAACATCTGCACTTGGAGGCCTAACAACTGTCTACAAGAATAGAAGTGCGTAGACATCAAGCTATTTTTCTTGCGCCGTTGCCGGGGAGGTAAGGTAAAAAGGTATTCACACCAGAGGATTAAAGAGGAAGAACCTCCCATGACAAACGCCTATTTTCTGGCGCTGTTGCCGGGGAGGTAAGGTAAAAGGTACTCACATCCTCCGGTGTGAGTGCTCGAAGTTATTTCCTTTAGATTCTGCAATTTTGTCTTTTTGTTTCTTGTTTTCACTAGTTAGGCTTAATGGAAAACAAAAAAAAATTAGAGAGCTTTATAGTATTTATCTTGAGTTAGGACATGAAGTGTTTGAAGAGAAAATTAAAAAACCTATGGAACTTTATTTGCATGCTAATAGAAATGTTGTTAGTATGAATTCTGTGGACACCATTATTGCTAATGCTATGGAAAATTCTAAGCTTGGGGAAGCTAGTTTTTATGAAAATGATCATTTTAGTTCCCCAGCTTTGGAAGATAGCTATTCTATTGCTTATGATGATACCAAACCTCCAATATATGATGATTACAATGATGAATATGATATTTTCAGTCCACCTACTATTGAGGAGGAAATTAATTATGACTACAATATGCCTCGTATATTTGATGATTATGGTGATGAGAATAATAATGATAGCTATTTTGTTGAATTTGCTCCCACTACAATTAATAAGAATGACTATGCTTATGTGGAGAGTAATAATTATTATATGCATGTGGCTGATGATAAGAATGTTTCATGTGATAGTTATATTGTTACTTTTATTCATGATGCTAATGAAAGTTATTATGAGAGAGGGAAACATGGTTTTATGTGTCTCAACAATATTAAGTTTCCCCTCTTTATGTTGAAAATCTTGAAGTTGCACTTGTTTTTGCTTTACTATGATTATTTCTTTATGCTTTCATGACTTGTTTCTTTACAAGATTCCTATGCATAGGAAGTGGGTTAGACTTAAATGTGTTTTGAATTTGCTTCTTGATGCTCTCTTTTTTACTTCGATTCATATTTCCTATGTGAGCATCTTCTCAAACTATCATACCTAACTTAAAGGCGTTAAAGAAAAGTACTTATTGGAAGACAAAACAAAAGTTTTAGATGAGTCTTGGAAGTTATTACCTCTGTAATAACCGCTATTTATCCTTTTTATTTGCTTTTTGTGCCAAGAGTTACCTCTAATGAGAGAGAAGTAATGATTGGGAAAGTTGCTATCCCGAAACAGATTTTTGTGCTTCACCGTAAAAATTCGTGAGAGATCTCTGTGTGTCATATTGAGCTGTATGTTTTTATGCTTCTGCCCCAGGTTGTTATCTAACTTTTGTTAGTTCAATACTTTTTTATTTGAGCAACAGAAGGTCTTCGAAAAAATTCGTCTTTACCTGCTGGTCTGTTTTGACAGATTTCTGCCATTTTCTGCATTTGCTTCTTGTTGGTTCCTTTTTGAGTTCTTTTGGGAAATTCAGCTTTTTGATGGAAGTGCTACAGTATCTAGTATCCTAATGGAAGTTTATTTGGTGTTAGAACTGAATCTAAAGACTTATTATCTTGAGTGCACTAATGTTGCTAATAAAGATTGTGTGAAGTTTTGTATAAAGGAAAATTTCAGGTGTATGGAAGGAATGCGTAATGAGATGAAAGATGGACTAAAGCTCAAGCTTGGGGATGCCACGCGTGTAATCCCAATAAATATCCAAGAAGTACAAGCGTCAAAGCTTGGGTATGCCGAAGGCATCCCCCTCTTCATCAATAAAAATTCTAGGTTTCTTCCAAACGCTTCATTTTTATTGTTTCATGCACAGTTGTGTTGTCCTTGGAGCGTCTTCTTTTTTGTTTTTCATTTTGGTTTTTCATTTGCTTGGTTTTATTAGTTTTTTGAATAAATTGGTTGGACCCCCTCTTTCATACATTGGTTTTGAAATAGTTTGGTTTGGTTTAGAAAAGAGTAGGAAAGTTCATGCTTATGTGGTAAAATGAGCTTGTTTTTGACTGTGGCATATGCTTTGTCATGCCATGCATGATATTGTTTTGGCTTTATGCTTAGTATTCTTTGCTGTAGCATGACTTGTTATAAACAATTGAGATTGCTTAATGTGCCTTGGATGAATCATGCATTGTTTTAGCATATTAAAGCATAGTATAATGGTATTCTCCTTTGATGCTTTATTTGGGTTGACTTGGCGCATGCTCACACCATGTTATGACTATCCAAATTCACCATAGCCTTTATGATCCTTTAGTTCAACTTGTAGTATCACTTTATGCTTTGATCAATGATGTTTTGTCGCTCTGCATGATTATGGCCATTATTGCTCTCTTAGTTTGTCGCTCCCAGTCTTTTGCTAGCCTCCACAACAAAGTATGAGTTCCACTCATGCATCCAACTCCCTAAAACAAGTTAATCCAAATAGTCCACCATACCTATCTACTAGCTTATGCTATTCCAAGTATATTCATGCTTTTGTTTACCTTCCAAATTAAACTTGTTATGAGAAAACTAGTGATTAAAGCTCTCACGAACTTGATGGCACACTTTACTTTTCTTGCCCTTAATAAACTTGAACCACTGGGTGCTTCTTTGTTGCGTATATGCTTGCACTTTATAAGTTGAAATTAGCAGAACCATGTACCATGGGGAACACTTTCAACATTGCACTTGTACTTTGTACCCCGTTGATATCTGTTCTTTTGCTTACGGATCCCGGCGGTGTGAAATAAAAGTGGGACTTGTAAGATCATGGAGTTTGTATGTGTGTTAGAGAAATGCCTGGGCCGCTAGCCTAAGCCATGCCTAATCATGGTGGAAACTTGCAGCATCACCATAATGAGCACTCTATGAAGCATCCTCAATAAAAACCTATGCAAATAGCAAATAAAAAGATCGCTGAGATGCTCATTGTCTGCTTGCCTTGTCATTTTGATTATGGGAAAGCTCCCGTATCATGTGCAAGGGGTACCCCGTTGGCGGTTCTTAATGATATACATGTACTTACAATGACAAGAGCTTACTCGTGACTGAAGTTGAGTAGCATGAGGATCGGTCTTCGTAAGTAAGGGGCATGAGATTTCGGTTTATAACTTGTCAAGCATATCCTCTTAGTTGTGTCACTTTAACCTTAACCACTTCAAGATGCTTATGATAGGGGCAATGAGAGCTGAAAGCTACAAGTACCATAATTTTTTGGAAGCTCTTTATGAGACTTGAATCCCTACTTCCTTTTACAAAGGCTTTTCTTCCACCATTACATTGAGTCTCCACCTTCTATCTTTATGCACTTACTTTGAGAGCATAGTGGCCATTCTTAGTTCTATGTGCATTGTCCCAAGACTAGTTGATTGATGCATACTTTGATATTGCTTGTTTTAAACTATTGTATCTAGTCACTCTTATGAACTTTGAAGGTGTCCTATGCATTTATATTTGCTACTCTATTGAGGGACAAGCTGAATACTATTATGATATGTTTTCTTTATGTGAAACAAACAAACCTCTTGGAAAGCATTGTTATTCATGAATCTTTTTTGTGCCCTTTCATGTTCCATCACAGTTTTTTGCTTATTGCTAGAACTTTGTCTTTCATGTTATGATTGAAGTACTATGATCCCAGCTTTGAATGTTTTGCAAATACTTTGATCAAGTCTTTGATGGTGCATGTCACCTCAAAAATTATTCTTTCTTTTTATCACTTACCTACTCGAGGACGAGCAGGAGTTAAGCTTGGGGATGTTGATACATTGCAAATGTATCTATAATTTTTGATGTTCCATGCTTGGTTTTATCCACTTTCTTAAGTTTTGTTTCAACTTTGGAGTACTTTTCATATGATTTCTTGGACTAACCTATTAACAAGAGCCACAGTGCCAGCTGCCTGTTTTCTATTGTTTTTGGTTCCAGGAAAGTCAGAAAATGAATATTCTCGGAATTGGACGGGACAAAAGCCAAAGTGCCTATTTTTCCGGATGTCATCAAGTGCCAGAATACGAGACGGATAGGGGCCAGGGGGCCACCACACCACCTGGCCGCGAGGCCAGGCCTGGCCCGCGCCAGGGGGTGGTGTGGCCACTCCCGGCACCCCCTCGGCCTCTCCTTCCGCCTATATATTGCCCTCGGGACGAAAACCCTAAGTGCCCGATCAAAAATCCACGAAAGAGTCTGTAGCCGCCGTCATCTCCATCCCTAGATCGGGAGGGATCTGAAGCTCTTCCTAGCACCCTGCCGGAGAGGGGAATTCACTCTAGAGGCCTTCTTCATCACCATGCAAGCCTCCAGTGTGATGCGTGAGTAGTTCATCCTTGGACTACGGATCTATGTAGTAGCTAGATGGCTGATTCTCCTCCTTTTTGCTTTCATGTCTAGATCTTGCGAGCTCCGTTCATGATGAAGATCATCTATTTGTAATTCTGCATGTTGTGTTTGCGGGGATCTGATGGATATTGAGATGCTATTTCAGATTGATTATTGATTCTATCATGTCTTTGTTATTTGTCATCTTGCATGCTTTTCGTTGTTAGTAGCTATCTTGGCCAAGTAGATGCTAGCAACTCCAAGAGTTAGTATGTATGCTCGATAGTGGGTTCATGCCTCTAGTAATCTGGGGAAGTGACAGAAATCTCTAAGGTACTAGATGTGCTGTTGCTACTAGAGAGAAAACAACAATCCTTTGTTCATAGAACAATCGTATTGTTTACTTTACACGCAGTTCGTAAAGCAATAATTTGTTGCTTGCAACTTAATACTGGAGCGGGTTCGGATGATAACCTGAAGGTGGATTATTAGTCATAGATGCAGTTGGGTGGCAGTCTATGTATAATGTTGTAATGCCCAATCAAGTCTCAAAGCAGTCAAGATGATTAGTATATGCATGTATTGCTTTCTCGGTGTTTGTCAATTGCCCCGCTGTAATTGGTTCACCCAGCATGTTATCTATCTAAGGAGAGCCACCTCTAGTGAACTATGGATCCCGATCCTTTTCTTTACATACAATCTACAATTGTTTACTTCTTTGTGTTTAATTTCTGCAAACTTTTACTTCTTTCCATTCGATACGTTTAATCCTTTGTTTTCTGCAAAACATGGTGAGATTGACAACCTCATCACAAGTTGGGGACAAAGTTCTGTGGTTGTGTTGTGCATGTCTCCATGTTGCTACTAGCACCGGTAGTTCGCCCTGCCAAAGCTCAGCTAGTAACACCTTTGGGGTGTTTCCTTTCTCCTACTGGTTCGATTAAACCTTGGTTTCATAACTGAGGGAAACTTGCTGCTGTGCTTATCATACCTTCCTCTTGGGGTTCCCAACGAGCTCTACATCAACACCGCCATCAAGCAATTTTCTGGGCGCCGTGCATTGAGCCATCAAGCATTTTTCTATCACCATTACCACTTATAATTATCCATACCAATTGTATTTGACTATCTCTTCGCCGAACTAGTGCACCTATACACCTGACAAGTGTATTGGGTGTGTTGGGGACACAAGAGACTTCTTGTATCTTGATTGCAGGGTTGCTTGAGAGGGATACCTTTGACCACTTCCTCCCTGAGTTCGATAAACCTTGGGTGATCCATTTAAGGGCAAACTTGCTGATGTTCTACAAACCTCTACACTTGGAGGCCCAACAACTATCTACAAGAATAGAAGTGCGTAGACATCAGTGTTCTTTTCACATACCACATATGGATCCACCACTGTCATTGCATGTGTGCTCTTTTCACAATCCACCTATGGATCCACCAGTGTCATTGCATGTGGGTTCTTTTTACTAACAACAACTGGAGTCATTGCATGTGTGTTCTTTTCACATACCACATATGGATCCACCACTGTAATTGAAATGTGTGTTCTCTTTAGAGACCACACATGGATCCACCAGTGTCATTCCATGTGTGTTCTTTTTACTAACAACAACAGGAGTCATTGCATGTGTGTTCTCTTTAGAAACCAAACATGGATCCACCAGTGTCATTGCATGTGTGTTCTTTTTACTAACAACAACCAGAGTCATTGAAATGTGTGTTCTCTTCGGAGACCACACATGGATCCACCAGAGTCATTGCATGTGTGTTCTATTTACTAACAACAACCAGAGTCATTGTATGTGTGTTCTTTTCACATATCACATATGGATACACCAGTGTCATTG
Organism: Avena eriantha; assembly: GCA_910589775.1. Taxonomy (NCBI): domain Eukaryota; kingdom Viridiplantae; phylum Streptophyta; class Magnoliopsida; order Poales; family Poaceae; genus Avena; species Avena eriantha. The sequence continues at coordinate 272,366,491 of OU342745.1, read as the reverse complement.
CATGTGTGCTCTTTTCACAATCCACCTATGGATCCACTAGTGTCATTGCATGTGTGTTCTTTTTACTAACAACAACCAGAGTCATTGCATGTGTGTTCTTTTCACATACCACATATGGATCCACCAGTGTCATTGAAATGTGTGTTCTCTTCACTGAGCACACATGGATCCACCAGTGTCATTGCATGTGTGTTCTTTTTACTAACAACAACTGGAGTCATTGTATGTGTGTTCTTTTCACATACCACATATGGATCCACCAGTGTCATTGCATGTGTGTTCTTGTTACTAACAACAAGTGGAGTCATTTCATGTGTGTTCTGTTCACATACCACATATGGATCCACCCGTGTCATTGCATGTGTGTTCTTTTTACTAACAACAACTAGAGTCATTTCATGTGTGTTCTTTTCACATACCACATATGGATCCATCAGTGTCATTGAAATGTGTGTTCTCTTCAGAGACCACACATGGATCCACTAGTGTCATTGCATGTGTGTTCTTTTTACTAACAACAACTAGAGTCATTGCATGTGTGTTCTTTTCACATACCACATATGGATCCACTAGTGTCATTGCATGTGTGATCTTTTCACAATCCACCTATGGATCCACCAGTGTCATTGCATTTGTGTTCTTTTTACTAACAATAACTGGAGTCATTGCATGTGTGTTCTTTTCACATACCACATATGGATCCACCAGTGTCATTGCATGTGTGTTCTTTTTACTAACAACAACTGGAGTCATATCATGTGTGTTCTTTGGACATACCACATATGGATCCACCAGTGTCATTGAAATGTGTGTTCTCTTTAGAGACCACACATGCATCCAATAGTGTCATTTCATGTGTGTTCTGTTTACTAACAACAACTGGAGTCATTGCATGTGTGTTCTCTTCAGAGACCACAGATGGATCCACCAGTGTCATTGCATGTGTGTTCTTTTTACTAACAACAACCAGTCATTGAAATGTGTGTTCTCTTCGGAGACCACACATGGATCCACCACAGTCATTGCATGTGTGTTGTTTTTACTAACAACAACTAGAGTCATTGTATGTGTGTTCTTTTCACATATCACATATGGATACACCAGTGTCATTGCATGTGTGCTCTATTCACAATCCACCTATGGATCCACTAGTATCATTGCATGTGTGTTCTTTTACCTAACAACAACCAGACTCATTGCATGTGTGTTCTTTTCACATACCACATATGGATGCACCAGTGTAATTGCATGTGTGTTCTTTTTACTAACAACAACTGGAGTCATTTCATGTGTGTTCTTTTCACATACCACATATGGATCCACAAGTGTCATTGAAAAGTTTGCTCACTTTAGAGACCACACATGGATCCACCAGTGTCATTGCATGTATGTTCTTTTTACTAACAAGAACTGGAGTCATTGCATGTGTGTTCTCTTCAGAGACCACACATGGATCCACCAGTGTCATTGCATTGGTGTTCTTTTTACTAACAACAACCCGAGTCATTGAAATGTGTGTTCTCTTTAGAGACCACACATGGATCCACCAGAGTCATTGCATGTGTGTTCTTTTTACTAACAACAACCAGAGTCATTGCATGTGTGTTCTTTTCACATACCACATATGGATCCACCAGTGTCATTTCATGTGTACTCTTTTCACAATCCACCTATGGATCCACCAGTGTCATTGCATGGGTGTTCTATTTACTAACAACAACCAGAGTCATTCATTGTGTGTTCTTTTCACATACCACATATGGATCCACCAGTGTCATTGCATGTGTGTTCTTTTCACAATCCACCTATGGATCCACCGGTGTCATTGCATGTGTGCTCTTTTTACTAACAACAACCAGAGTTATTGCATGTGTGTTCTCTTTAGAGACCACACATGGATCCACTAGTGTCATTGCATGTGTGTTCTTTTTACTAACAACAAGCAGTGTCATTGCATGTGTGCTCTTTTCACAATCCACCTATGGATCCACCAGTGTCATTACATGTGTGCTCTTTTTACTAACAACAACTAGAGTCATTGCTTGTGTGTTCTATTCACATACCACATATGGATCCACCAGTGTCATTGCATGTGTGTTGTTTTCACATACCACCTATGGATCCACCAGTGTCATTGCATGTGTGATCTTTTTAGTAACAACAACCAGGGTCATTGCATGTGTGTTCTCTTCAGGGACCACACATGGATCCACATATGTCATTGCATGTGTGTTCTTGTTACTAACAACAACCAGAGTCACATCTTGCCATCCTCTGGCACCTCCCAAAGCCAACCTGCCACCTCCACAAATCAAGAAGCCACCTTCCTAGGTGATTAAGTCCGCATCCTTCTGCCCACGGGTATCCCCCAAAGGTGACTTGCTACCTCTCCAACTCCATAAGCCACCTCCCAGCTGTCTGCGGGCACCTCAGCGAAGCAACCATGCACCGTCTCAAACCGATGGGTTAGTTACCCAATGCGCCGCGTCAGCTACCCAACATCTGCGTTCAGCTGCGGACGGCGAGGACTCTAGTACCCAATTTGAGGGTCAGGGGTCAGCTACCCAATACGATGAGTCAGCTACCGAATATGGGGAATCTGATCCTATTCATGAAGTACTATGCCAAGACTGCAGTGACTGGTCTCAACGCGGTAATGCGTTATACCGACTGCTTTCTCTACAGTAATCCATTTAATCCCATCATCATATTACTATGGAACACTAAATTAGCACATTGTATTCTTGTAGATGATGATGGCTACCAAATGTCTCAAGACTTTGATGCACCTTATTCTAAAGATGCCAAAACGCAGAATTCTGAAGATATAGTTCCGCATACTGGTCAAGCTCTGGTGGTGAGGGGGAAAACATGGGAAGAGGCTTGACAAGTTATCCAAAGGAGGGATGCTTTCACTTAATGTTCTTCTAGGAAGAACTCGACTAGACGAGCTGGGTGTTGCTGCTAGGTTTGCCAGTGAGTGTGTAGTCACAATAAGGACTAGCATGCCTATCTTATCCCACTGGAAAGAGTACAAGAAGAGGGTTGATGTCCAATCAGACTTCATAGGCAAAGTTTTTGTATGTTCTATGACTTAGCTATCCTTTACCTTCCCATTTCTCTGTTCATGCAAATGTTGATGCTCCATGTTTTATTTCAACAAAAGTTTGCCATGGACACAAATCACCCTGACGTGTGGAATGCTTGCGTAAATCAATTTATGAGGCATGCAAGGAATCAGCGGTATATTCTGAAGAAGAAGTATTTTGATCCCTACCCTCTGAACCAAGTTACAAGGAAATGTCCTGATGAAGTGAAACACATGACCGACAAGAAGTTGTGCAAGCTTGTTGATACTTGGTCTGACCCTAGGAAACATGTCACTTTTTGTTTACTCTTATACTTTTACTACCTGTGTTTGAATTGTTTGATTGGAACTGCCTCTTATATTGTATGGTTTCTGCTTGTGTAGAGTACTTGCGTAAAAAACAAGAAGAACAGGAGCAAAGTCTTGTACCCGGCTGCCACAGGTTCTTGTAGCTATGAGGTTGTGTGCAACGGTGAGGACGATGCCTTCGAACTCTTAAAAAAGATGCATTGCAGCCCGATAAATGGCTTCACTCCGAATGTGAAGAAAGCAATTGTAAGTCCACTTGAATACTTTTCATCTTCGTAAAATTCAATGCTATCTTCATATCTCAATTGTATACGATATGATTGTAGTTTGCTTGCTATTTTCTAATGTTTGCTTTTATTCCTAATACTGTAGGAAATCATGGAAATGATGATGGCTCCAAATGTCCAGGGGGAAGAACCACTTTCTTCCACTTAGGCTATGCACTTTGCACTCTCATTGGACAGTAGAAAGACAACATTCCTGAAGAACATTGGCCTTCATGCAAGTACATCAAGACAAAGCAGGTCTGGCCTTGAAGCAAAACTTTTGGCTGAGAGAGAAGGGAGTGACAAACTGTGTTGTACCATAGAGGAATTAGAGAGAGTGAAAGAAGCTGACGAGGTAGAGAGGCTGCAGTATGGTAAAAACATGAGAGAAATGCAGAAGAAGCAAGAAGAGATGCAGGATAAACAAAACCATACAAATGAATTACTTCAGCAAGTGTTTTCTTAGATGACTCAGCAGCAGCAATAGCAGCTTCAATTGTCGCAAGGTAAGTGAGCTCGTGGTTGGCACTTCTGAGTTCTTGGGCTAGGAAAGTTAACTAGTGTGGAAACTTGTGAGTCTTTTGGGAAGGGAAACTTGTGGGGCTTTTGGCTCATAAACTGTCGTAGAAAGTTTTTGGCTGTGGAAGCTTGTGAGGCTTTTGGCTTAGAAACTGCTGTGGAAATTTATGTGGAAACTTGTCCTGAAATTCATTGTCAAATTTTGTTATTTGATGCATGTGGTGTGAAATGTTTCACAAATGATTAGGGCTAGTAGAAATTTACGTGCACAAATGACCCCCTAATCTTATGGAGACGCCAGCCCGCATCCGCGATGAAAATGAAATCGTCTCAGTTGTTCTGACGAAACATTTCCATCAAAGGTAAATGTCGACATGGCCACCTTTCATTGGCCAACTATCTAGATGAAACAGAAATGTCACGGCCAATGATGACATCATCACACAGAATTCGTCATCGGTAGGTGATATGTGTCCCATTCTGATTTGTCAACGTGGCGTTCTACAGCTTGCCTACGTGGCCTCGTCCGATTGGCGCAAGCTTGGCTATGCCAAACGTCCACGTGGATAGCCATCTACGACGTTTTGGCCCTCATCCACGACAATATCATATCATCATGAACCACCTAGATTCTTGTAGTGTTTGGAAACGACCCGGCACAGGCGCATCATACAGGCGTCTGCCCGTACCAGCTGGTCGTTACGATCACAATTTTCTTGGGCGATCCTTTTGCACTTTGTTTCCACACTTGTTGGGATTCTTTTCTTGGGCGATCCTTTTTTCCCAATACGAGTTTCTCCCTGCTCCTAACCCTTAATAAGCCTCTTTATAGGCCCCTCTCCCTTATATGAATAGATCTAATCTACTTGATGCGCTATCCAGTTCAAGGCAAAGGCAAGCCTCTAAACCTCATGGCTCTTTCATGGGATAATTTCCAGACCTCCTCCATCGAAGCTGATGATCGTGAAGCTCAAGGCCTAAGCCTGAAGAAGAAGCGATACACCTATGATTCCGATGCTGATTTTGATGACGAGGAGTTCAATATCTTCATGGAGCAATCGAAGAGGTGATGGAAGCAGCCGGACTACCTGACTATTGTGAAGCCTGAAGATGAGGAAGAAGCCAAGAAACCTCAAGGGAAGGGGTGCACGGAGTCACTCAAGTTCATCGTCGTCAACTACTCTTCCCCAAAGCGTAAGAAAGCTAACCGTCCAGATGCAGGAACTTATCAGGAGACTATGGCACATACCTCAATAACAAAGAAGATCACCATGAACGTGCACATGAGCGTGAAGCCACAAGAGGATTGGGGGTTCAACCTCTTGGACGTGCCAGTAGGCACACACATCCTAGACACTGAACACCGTCTTCACAGGATAGATAAGTACTAGAAAGAAGAGCTCGTCCACATGGAGATCGTGTGCAAGTGCCCTTTGGATCTTGAAAGCAAGAAGGATCTCAATGATGTGATGAGCATGGTCGCTGATGGGATGTTCTTCTTGCGTTCGGATCTATAGAAGTGTCTTCAAAGCATATCCGCTCTGGAAGAGACGAACAAGAAGCTTCGCGCAACGGTCTCCAACAAAACTACTTCACCATGATAGATTCCACGGTATCAAAGAATTCTGGTAGCATATTATAATTGAGAGTTTTTGAAAGCCATTGAAGTAGTGGGCATGATCAAATAGTTGTACTGAAAGAAAAAGAGAAAGGGGACCAAGTAAAAATATATACATACAGTTATCAAAATAAAAAGAAGAGAGCAACTATCAAAAGAATCAAACGTAGAAGAAAAATAATGATCATGAATCTTCATTACTAAACTTAGTGCCCTATATCTCTAAACTCTGTGATTATATAATATGTTAAATCACTAGAAGCTTCTTATGATTTCATTAATACTAGAAAAGGTGTGGAAGCCTCTAAGTTATGTAATGTGTAAAGGTATGGTAATACCCCCGGCGTATCTCTACCTCCGATGTTGTATTCCTGTTTCAATTTCTGCCTCATTTATTGTAACGACTCGTGTCTCATGAACATGATGATCTTATCCATAAGCCACCATCTTGCTCGGGGACGAGCTAGATCCTAGCTTGGGGGACTTGATGAGTCCAAAATTGAAGCATATCTACCTTTTGTTTTTGCATAAATAGAGTAGGGATCTTTGTATTTCACTGCATTTCCACACACCAGTTTGTTCTTGTTTCAACAGGATCCCAAATCATTGACTCATATATGAACATATCAATTGGAGCTATCATATTGTGTAATTATACGATATTTCTAAGTAATAAAAGTCATATTATGTATTTACCTTTGCACCTGGGAGAATACCAAGCGAGGAGGAGCAATCAACACCGATAATGATCGATGGTATGGGTAGAGCCTGCCCGAACCATCCGCCCGTACAAAGTGCCGTTGTGACCGCCTTGTCAATTACTTTCTCCCGGCGAAGAAGAAAGAGAGATCTGACATTCACAGCCATCAGAAACCACAAAAAACCACATCTAAAAGGGATCTGAAGGAGGAACTTGGCTAGGGCAAACTTCCCGCTACATAACGGATCATTGGAGGACAATGCACCATACCCTTCATCATCAACCGCTGCATCTCCATTACCACCATTAACCCATCTTTCATCTATTAGATCTTGTTGTAATTTCAGATTCAATTGTGGTTTGCATTACATCTACCTTCACACTTTTATCCATCCATTTGATTATGATGATGTTGTTGATTGCTTCCATGAGTGAGTAGTTCCCTTGTTCTTCGGGAGTTGGAGAAACCCTAGCACAATTATGAATTTGTAATAAAGATGATATATTCTTGTGTCCATATGACTTGCCTCTCTATGATATAAATTATGAGTTATGTTTGATCTCTCTCTTTAGATGGTATGTCTAGTCGGCCGCATATCATTTTCCCTCGAGACTAAAGAGAGGGAGAAATCCTTTGGACGTGCTTGGAAGTGTACCCGGAATGGCCCCGTGACAGATTGGCGTCGGCTCGTAACCTCCATGGTCAAAGGAGGATTAAAGAGGGACTCCCTAAGCTAATTATGATATGGACGAGGGAACCCTTAATTGGGTGGTCTGTATGGGAGACCGCTCTCAGACATCGCATTGGTTATTTAGAGGTGAGCTCACTCTTGGCTCAACAAAGTTGCCTCCTACGAGCCTTGTAGTGAACATCTTATCATGGAGCTCTCTCCACACATCTCATAACACAAGGAGTATGTTATCTTGATTACATATAACAATAATACTATGCTAGTGGTGTATCCTACATTCCCAAGAATGTTTTAGCCCTATTGAGTTCAACCATGCTTTCATACAAAGTTGTTACTTGTTTTAATTACTTTTCTGCAAACAACCATAAACCTTTCAAACACCCTTTCCTTGAGATCAAAGGCAGCTTATAAGTATCCTCTGGTAGAGAGTAACGAGTGGGATAAAGACCTTTACCAATAGCTCTCTGTGGAATCGATATCTTTACTTCGAAACTAGCTACAATTGATCTGTGCACTTGTAGTCATCAATAGCCTAAATAGCTCTCATGAAATAACATAGGAAGAAGACAATGGTGGGGGACACGAGACAGATTCCCTATAAGCATCTTCTCTTGGATCAGTGCAAAGATCAGCCTCAGATCTGTCGCATGGTTGTTCTGTCATGCGTGATATGTGTGAACAGACGCAGTCTACTGATGAGTGCATATCTGCATCATGTTTTATATTGTTATTTTGCATTGTAGATGTAGGATCTTGGTATTTTACGACGCTCCTGCACACATTTTATGTCTGTTTTCACCAGGATCAGGACAGATGATGTATACAATGGACACAATTCTTGAAGCAGTTGTACCGAGGACAAAAGGAGTCAAAACAACGTAAATCGCTTATTTGGGAAATATTAATAATACCAGAAGAAAACTTGGAGCGATCAAGGGAGATAGACGGTTTAACGACCAACTATACGGCGGGAATAATTTTTTTGGCCGTATAGTTCCTGCCGTATAGTTGGTGCCGCCACCACCTCCTCAAATTGTTTCACCCCGTGCAACTGGATTGGGGAGACGACATACAGAACACCCAGAAATCGCAGAAACCTCACCTCTGGAAGGCATCTGGAGGGGGAACTCGTCCACCGGGGATCCAGCTTCGCCCTGCGTAGATCCGGGAGGCTAAGGCATCGATCTTCATCATCCACCACTACATCACCACCATCTCCATCCATCCCATCTACATCTTTTCTAGAGCTTGTTGTAATTTCCGTACTCGTTGTGGATTTATACAAGTACTATTCATCTATGATAGATTCCATTGTTATTGCCATGATGTTGGTTGCCTCCATGTCTGAGTAGATCATTAGTTCTTGGGGATATGGAGAAACCCTAGTATGAGATTGGAATAAGATAAAGTTTATTATGATATTCATCGCTGTGACCATGTGTTAGATGGTCTTCATCTTGATGTTGAGAGAAGTCAACCTCTCAATATTTGCCTCTCACGGGGACTTGATGGAGGGAACTACTTGTTGGTAGACGGAGGTGTGTTAGCACTTACAGTGACTATAAAGCTGTTGGCACTCCTTACGTATCAACTTGGGAAACTGAGGAAACTCACGGAACACTATCCATGCCATGGGATATGTCCTACGGGATTACGTCCCTTAATGGCGCAGTAATTCGATTGATGTCAATTGCTGACTGCTGTGGTTATGAGGACGATGTGAGCAGCGGTTGCTACCTATTTGTCCAAATACGAAGTTCCTCCCACACATACATAGTTTAGAATGTTCATGATAATAATCTTTACCTTAGCTCCTTATAATGCTAGTGGTGAATCCACTACTCCCTGAGAACACTTTTTCCCTATTGCAGTTCCAATCTCTCTTACATATGCAATACTTACTTCCTGTATTCAGCTGTTTTACTTTACTTATTATTGCTCTTACACCAAAAATCCAAAAACACCCTTTTATGCAATACTCACATTTTGTCTTGTCACTTAGAACTTTATTAAGCATTTCTAGTGTAATATTTATTTCAAGAATTATTAGACTTTAGACTGCTGCTCCCTGTGGGATTGATATCTTTATTTTGAAACTAGTACAAATGATTTGTGCACTTACAGTCATCAAGCTATTTTCGGGCGCTATTGTCGGGGAGCTAAGCGTTGTAGGTCTTTTAGTTTTTACTTATTTATTTTTGTCTTACTAAGTTTTGTTTTGAGTTACAGGTTTCCACCAACATGATGGAGTTAGAGCATATGACTAGTGCTAACCCACTCAACCACTTTGGGAAGCCCTATGATATTTATAAAAGAGACAACTCCAATGAGAAGACAAGGGGGTTTGAAAAAAAATCCTCTATTACTTGGTATTCTACGCAAGAAACAATTTACTGGAAAAGCAGAAGATCCTCATCCATATGAGCATATTGCATGTTTCAAAGATTTATGTGGCAGTTTTCAATTGATGGGATATACTGCTGATGAGGTAAGTGTTAAACTTTTTAGTCAGACTTTGACTAGTACAGCTCTCTCATGGTATAGATGTTTAACCCCAGAAGCCACTACTACTTGGAATAATCTAGCTTTTGAATTTCTAGCAAAATATTATCCATTATCAAAATCTTTTGGAATCAGGCGTCTTATAATGACTTGGAAGAACCGTTCTAATGAAGAACTAGTAAGAGATTATATCAGATTTAAAGATTTACTTCGCCTATGTCCTCATCATGATTTGCCCGAATGGTATTTATTGCATATCTTTTATGGCGGTTTAGTTGAACCTAATAAAATTGAACTAGACTCTTTCACTGAAGGAGACTTTATGAATCTTCCTATAACTAAAGCTTGGGCTTTACTTAATAGAATTCACGATCGTAGAGTTTCATGGAATTTTGGTCTAGGAAGTGAAGGAGGCATAGAAATAGAACATGATTGTATTCATGACTATAATAAAAAAGGCCATGTTGAAGAATTATCTAAAGAGCTTTATTTGGATTCAGATCTTGTGTTCCAAGTTGTTAAAGCTTTTACAGAACATATCAAATCTCCAAAAGAGGGTTTGGTCAAGTATGATCCACCACCCGGACCTGAGAAGAAAAGAGAAGTTAAAGCAACACTCGCCTCCCTAGAGCCAACAAATGAGATACCTTTCCCTAACACTGCACAGAAGCATATTTTTGAATATGAACAGGTCAAAGTAGCAGAGGAAAAGAAAGAAGAGGAAAGTATTCCAGAGGTATTGGAACATCTGGAAGAAACCAAAGATGAAGAAGTAACCAAGGAAGCAATTATGGCTATGTACACGCATTGTAACATAGTTGAACTTGATGAAGAGACTTCCGTATTGGTTGAAGGTAAGACAAAGGTAAAAGATGTGGGTAAGCCTATTCTTCCCTACATATTTAAGGAAACCTTGTATTATGGTTGATGTGATCCTGGCACCAAAGTTAATGTTATATCTTATGATTTCTATTTAGAAATAAAATAAGAAATAGAACCGTCTACAATTGAAAATACTGATATGACAATTATGTTAGCCAATAAAAATCTTAGAATTCTAATGGGAGTAGTTTAAGATGCAACTGTCACAATTGGCAACCAAAACTTTCCTATCGATTTTGTAGTTGTTGATATGCTAGCTGACACTCTTTCCCCAATTATATTTCGAAGGAACGTTTTGAGTGATATAGGTGCCTATGTTGATTTTCAAAAGGAGATAGTGTCTCTTAAGCTTGGGGGAGTGGAAAAGGAATTCCACTTTTCCAAATTTAAAGACAGGCCTCCACAAATACAAGAAGAGAAAGAGAAAACTATTGAGGAAATGGTAGTTCTTTTCTTTAGTAATCAAGAAGAAGAAATAAATGAAGACTCAAATTATGAAGAAATAGTTATGGAGGACAAGTCCCTAGAAGAACTAGAAGATGAACTCGATTCAGTTCCCACTATAGGGCCTCCAACTGATGAGGCTTTTGAAGAGCTAGAAAAGAGAGGGACGAGGAATTACCACCCCTAGAGTTGAAGACTCTACCAGATAATCTTAAATACAGGTTTTTAGATGATATAAATAAATTTCATGTTATTATTAGTGCTAAACTTTCAGGAGAAGAATAAGAAGAAGAACTCATGAAAATACTCAAGGAGCATCGCAAGGCCTTTGGGTACTCAATGGATGATTTGAAGGGCATTAGTCCCATGATAACTGTCCATCGAATATTCATGGAAGAAGGTGATAAACCAATTGCAGAATTTAAAAGGAGATTGAAGCCTGAAATGAAAGAAGTGGTAAGGAAAGAAATTGTACGCCTACTGGACGCATATATAATATATCATAATAAATAAAGTGAATGGGTAAGTCATGTTCATTGTGTCCCTAAGAAGGGCGGTTTTACGGTTGTTCCTAATGAAAACAATGAATTGATACTTACCTGAACAATTGTTGGGCATAGGATGTGCATAGATTTCAGGAAATTGAATAAAGAAACTAGGAAAGATCACTATCCTTTACCATTCATAGATCAAACTTTAGAAAGGTTAGCAAACCACACTCATTTTTGCTACTCGGACGGATACTCTGGTTTTTCTCAAATAGCTCTTCATCCGGATGACCAACTTAAAACAACTTTCATTAGTCCTTATGGTTTACATGCTTACCAATGTATTCCTTTTGGTTTATGCAATGCTCGAGCTACTTTTCGAACATGCATGACTGCTATTTTTGTGGATTTTATAGAACTGATAATGGAAGTATTTGTGGAACACTTTTCTTTCTATGGAACTTCATTTACTAGTTGCTTGGATAATCTCAAAAGAGTTTTGCAGCGTTGTGAAGAAACCAATCTTGGTCTAAACAGGGAGAAGTGCCATTTTATGGTCAAAGAAGGTATAGTCCTTGGACATAAGGTATCAGGTAAGGGAATTGAAGTGGATAGAGCTAAGGTTGAGGCCATAGAGAGAATTCCACAACTTAGAGATATTAAGGGTATAAGAAGTTTCCTTGGTCATGTGGGTTTTTATAGAAGGTTCATTAGAAATTTCTATCGAATATCTAAACCTTTGACTAACCTCCTGCAAAAGGGAGAAGATTTAATTTGATGATAAATGTCTTAGAGCCTTTGATAAACTCAAGAATGCTTTATCCTGTGCTCCTATTATTAACCTTCTATCTGGGATATGAATTTTGACTTAATATGTGAACTTGTGATGATGTTGTAGGAGTAACTCTGGGACAGCACATTGGTCACATATATAATATTATACATCATACTAGTAGAACTCTTAATGGTGCTCAAAAGAATTATCCTAAGGAAGAAAAGGAACTTCTTGCTGTATTTTTCTCTTGTGATAAATTTCATTCTTATATAGTTGATGCAAAAGTGAGAGTTCATATGGATCGTGATGGTTTAAAAGAACTCCTTGAGAGGAAAGATCATAAGCCAAGACTGATCCGTTGGATTCTTTTACTTCAAGAATTTGAGTTGCAGATTATGCAGATGCATGAAATAAAGATGTTGAATGCAGTGTCCATGTTTTCGCAGCAAGACACCAATCTTATTGAGAGGAACTTTAGTCCTAGCGATTTTCGTTTACAAGAATTATTCAATGAACTAAGGTCAATTCCTTCAAAAGAGAAGAAGTCTTTGTTGTTGGAGGAGTTTTTCATCCTCGAATAAGTAAACGGTAAGATCAAGGTATGTTGTTACTTCAATAAGTGATTTATTTTCACAGATTTTACTCCTAAAATTCCTGCCTTTGTATTCCTTGTGTTTTCTGAAGTTTTTGAGGGTTTTTACCAACTATATAGGCGAAACTATACGACCGGAGAGGAAGCTCCCGCCGTATAGTTGGTCGCTAAACTCTCTCTATCTTCTTTGCGAAATTGTTTTCGATGTCTGGAACTATACAGGCACAACTATACGACCGGATGAAATAATTCCGGCCGTATAGTTGGTCGTTGAACTCTCAGGCACTTTTAATTTTTGGTGTCTGTATGTATACGATCGCAACTATACGATTGGAGACAATATTCCGGTCGTATAGTTGGTCATAGTTGGTCGTTAAACTACCAGATGTTTTTCGTTTGCCAAAAAACGTTATTGTCGGTTCCGAGTCGTAACTTAACCGATCTGGACTCGAGATATTTGAAAATTTCTGCCCGGAACCAACTATACAGTAGAGCTATACGGGTCGCGTCCGTATAGTTGGTCGTTACGCGGCAGGACTCTTCCAAATCCGTGATTTCTTTCCCTGTTTCGTTAAGATTCTTTTCTTGGACGACAATTTGGTGTTTCTCACGAGTTTTACCAACCTCTAACCCCCCTTATATACTACCATTGTCTCTCGCTCTAATCATAATCTCTAGGAACCAATCTATCTCTTCTTCATACTTGAGAACACGCAAACCAAGGTACGGAAGTCAAGGAGAGAAGTTCCTATGGAGATCGGGAGCAATAGCGAGCAAGGCAAGGAGATCAGGGTTATCCCTTTGGAGTTCCTCGATGCCAACCATGGGCGTCAGAACAAGGATTTGAAGGCCCTCGAGCTAAAGATTGAAGAGATGGATAGGGAGATGCTAGGTGTCGAGGGGATGACCTCCGGATACCCCAACCGGACAAGAACTACGGCGGTCGGTTCGCATCCGGCTGGCTGAGCACAGCCAGACACGGGCAAATCATACTAGCTAATTTATGGTAGCCGGAACCAACAGGAGCAACAAGACACAGGACCAGCTACATCAGCATAGCCGGCCGCAATCAAGAGGACAGAGCGACGTGCTGCACAGTGCGCGGTACAACCTGGTACGATGACAAGGCCCGCAACTACACGGCCATACCGAAGACTTTGCTGGGTGACGTGGGCACAGTGGCCAGATGCTGACGACAGGCTCGCACGACGTTCACTGTACCCACGATGACCCTACCGCATGTACCTCGATGGGATGTAAGTGTACCGAATACTGTATATGACTAGCCGGCTGGGACCTGCCTGTGGGGCCCGCCACCCGGACTGGCCAGAGAGACCGTTGCCTCTTTACCTATATAAGGAGAGGCAAGGCTCTCGTAGCAAGGGTTGGTCTTAGTGCATTTAAGGAGGTAGATAGAATATACAACTCAAGGAGCGATAGTAGCTCGTATACCACTCATAGTCAGATCGGCAGGAGTAGGAGCTTTCCCTCACCACGAGGGCTATGAACCTGGGTACTTCTTGTGTCTCGCTACACTTGCTCGTACCCAATCCCGCCTGTGGATGCTGTTGAGAGCTTCCCTGCTAGTCCTCACACCTCTATCTAACCTGATTAGGTACTGCCGTTCTCAATACAACGACAGTTGGCACCCACCGTGGGGCTAGATGGCTTTGACCGGAGTCACGTTTCGCACGGGACCCCGCACTTCAGCCGGTGAGCGCGTGGCCTCCGGCCTAGTGCTTACGCTTGGCAAGTTCAACTGCATCATCGACAACACTTCGTGTTTTGCTGGATCCATGTTTCCGGCAAATGGCTCTATCCTGCTCTTCGGCGACCTCCCCATCTACGTAGCCACCGTGCCAGAGCGTTTCCCTAGGGAGATCATCTCCGTCACGGAGTTGCTATACCTCGGCAGCGGCGCCTCCGTCGCTCCAAGCGGCATCGAGGTCATGATGGCCGGCTCCAGCTCTCAGCCCCGCCAGCCTCGGGAGCGGGGCACGGACGAGGTCGGAACTTCTGCTCCGCCACGGCCTAGGAACCCGGTGGAAGAGGCCATCGACTGGCTCCTCATGCCGGTTAACCTCGAGGATAACCTGGAGGAGGCGGAAGCCAACTTCGCCATGGAGAGGCAGCTTCTCCTACAGGAGGCCATGGCGATGGCTGCGACCAGGAAGCAAATCGAGATCACTCAGCACGAGTACGACCGCGTGCATGGCCACACTCCGGCTACCGCGGAGCTGAGTCGGTGCGGACAAGTATGGCGTCGGGGCGGTGAGCTAGGCGGAAGGATAGAAAGGGATGGCAAGCCGGATCCGCCAACCTGCTCTCATCCGGCCCACCTACAGCACACCCATCAAGAACCTGCGCACGGCGTGAGTCGCGGCAAACGAGTTACCCAACTTGGAGGGCGAGGAGCAAGACCAGCAGCACGCCCGGGTGCAGAAGCTCCTCTGGATTGCGGATGAGCAGGCTGATGCCATCCGGTAGATGTACGAGGACCCCAGCTGCTCCAGCGGAAGCAAGCCGCCCGGCAACAGCAAGAGCGCACCCCACGAGACCCAGCATGCGTCCTCTCCTCCGGCTAGATCCCGTAGCTGGCGCTGCAACTCTGGCAACAAGGGTCAGCCGCGTCAGGAGGAAACGGTGAACAGCAACCCACCCCACCCCCTCCACCAATCGGAGCGCCACGACCTGCCGGTTCCCATCTCTCAGGTCGGGTAGGAGCGCCCAACCCGGACCATCCAGATGCCTGTGACCGCATCGAGCTCCTCGCTCAAGCGCGCATCACGAAAGAGGAAGATTCCACTAGACCGGTGTGTTTTGGACCCTGCATTCGGAACGAGCCGTTTCCGGATAAGTTCACCCTGCCCAGGGATACCCCCAAGTACAACAGTAGCATGAATCCAGAAGATTGGCTGACTGACTACGCCACGGCAGTCGGCATCATCCATGGGAACAAGCGCACAACTATGCGCTACATCTCCCTCATGCTAACCAGGTCAGCAAGGACATGGCTCAACAGCCTCGTGACCAACAACATCAAAGCCTGGCCAGATTTTGAGAAGGTGTTTGTTCGCAACTTCAACGACACGTACAAGCATTCGGGCCGGCCGCGCGACCTGGCCTTGTGCGTCCAGGGCAACCGCGAGTACCTCGCTAGGTGGAAGGAGCTATGCAACACCTACGAGGGCATCCTAGAGAACCATGCGATTGGGTTCTTCGTTGAGGGGTGCCGAGAAGGCACCATGCTTCACCACCGGCTACTATGTGATGAGCCGAAAACCATGGCGGAGCTCATGAAAAATGCGGACCAGTATGCCATGGCGGATGCTGCAATAAAGAAACCTCTCTGGGTGAGTGTTGGCGGGCGTCCGACTCATTCGGAGCCGGCTCGTGACCGGCCAAGCAATCCGGCTGGAGAAGCCGGATCCTCCAGGTGCCACAGCAACAACAACAAGTTCCACGGGGACTGCCAAGCCGGACAACAAAAGCCTCGCTACCATGCGCGGCAGGTCAATGTTGTGGAGGACGCGCCCGACGCACCGGTTAATGACGCAAGAAGGCAGAAGCCACGGCTAACCTTCTACCAAATGTTTGACGGCCCGTGCAAGTGGCATAGCGGTCCCTTCAAGACAGCTACACACACCACCTAGAACTGCAACTGGACCCGCCAACTAAAGGACCAAGGCAACCAGCAATGAGTACCACCACCCCCTCTCGATGGACCCCCACCACCGGCTAGGGGAGCCGGCAATGTTGGTAACGGCGGCAACTGCGGCAACAACAACAATGGCTACCCCCAGCCGCACGCCGCCTACCACATCTTCGAGACCGAGCTAGATGACAAGCATAGCCGCAGGTGGCACTCTAAGGAGGTCAACAACATCGTCTCCCCAGTCCCCTAGTACCTGAACTGGTCGGAGACCCCCATCACCTGGAGCCGGGAGAATCAGCCGGATCAGCTTCCGAATCCCGGGGGTTATGCCATGGTGCTTGACCCCCTCATCGTCTCCAATGAGCGCACCTGCCGTTTCTCGTGCGTCCTCATCAACGGCGGCAGCAGCCTCAACCTGCTTTACCGGTCATCACTGGAGACGAAGAAGATTCTGCTCGACCCCTCCGACCCGACCAAGTTTGTCACCATTGGTGCCAACTTGGACAACAAATAGGAAGGCACGCTCATCGACTTCCTTCGTGAGAATCGGGACATCTTTGCATGGTCACCCAAGGACATGCCAGGTGTGTCGAGGGAGTTCACCGAGCACTTGCTTCATGTGTGGCTGGATGCCAAGCCGGTCAAGTAGCCTATGTGTCGGTTCGTAGAGGAGAAAAGAAAGATCATTGGTGACGAGATCACCCGGCTCCTTGCGGCCGGGTTCATTATGGAGGTGTACCACCCAGACTGGCTGGCCAACCTAGTCCTGGCGTTGAAGAAGAACAAGACCTGGCACATGTGTATCGACTACACCAGCCTGAACAAGGCATGCCCGAAAGTCCCCTTTGCTTTGCCCCGTATCGATCAAGTTATCGATTCCACGGACGGCTAGGATTTGCTGTCCTTTTTGGATTGTTACTCCGGTTACAATCAGATCCGGCTAAACCCGGCTAACCAGATAAAGATGTTGTTCATCACCCCGTACGGGGCTTTCTGCTATGTAACCATGCCTTTTGGTCTGAAGAATGCATGCGCTACCTATCAGCGTTGTATGCAGAAATGCTTGCACTCGCAGATCGGCCGAAACGTGCACGCCTATGATACGTCCATTTTGCATCACTATTCTATGTCTTAATTCACTATTATTCATTGATATATTTCGTATTGAGAGGTGATACTTATGTTATTTCATCTTTTTTTGCATGGTTGATGACTTTTGGAGCATGGACCGCTGCAGTCAGGATTCTGATGGAAAAGGTGCTATTTGGAGGCAAAATTCGCGAAGATCAGAAAATCTGGGAAAATATACGGAAAATCCTATTTTTCCAGAAGACTAAGGATGCTAGAAGACGGGCTGGAGATGGGCCACAGGGGGCCCACACCACCCCCTGGCGCGGGCAACCCTAGGTCACGCCACTAGGTGGTGTGGCCGCCCTGGCCCACTCCAGGCTCTCCCCTCTGGCGTATATCATCCTCCCGAGACCCTAAGATTCGGAGAGCGACCACAGAAAGATTCCGCCGCCTCTACGGGACGAAAAACACCAAGAGAGAAAGATCTCTCTGGCAGACAGATTTCTGCCGGGGGAATTCCTTCCCGGAGAGGGGAGATCGTCGCCATCAACACCACCATCAAGATGGACTTCGTCGGGATCATCATCATCATCATCATCATCACCACGACCATCACCATCAGCACCCTCATCACCATCTCCATATTGCTGTAACAATTGAGTTGAATCTTGCATTAGTTCATAGGGGAAACTTTCCCGGTGTTGATTACTCTTCGTAGTTGATGCTATTGAGTGAACCGTTGAATTATTGTTTATGTTCAGATTGTTATACATCATTATTCCATCTCTGATCATGATCCATATGATGTCTTGTGAGTAGTTCGTTTTGTTCTTGAGGACATGGGAGAAGTCATGTTGTTAGTAGTGGAGTTGTGTTGAGAAAGATTCAATAGATTATTATTTAAGTTGTGGTGTACTTCTTCTAGTGGTGTCATGTGAACGTCGACTACATGACACTTCACCTATATGGGCCTAGGGGAATGCATTGTGTATTTGGCTACTAATCGTAGGGGTTGCCGGAGTGATAGAAACCTGAACCCCCATTAGGAAACCATTGCACAAGGGACGTAAGGGTCTTAGAGTTTAAAGCTGTGGTTAGGTTTCTACCTTAATTACTTTCTTGTACTTACGGATGTTTGCAAGGGGTATAATCAAAAGTATGTATTAGTCCTGGATGGGTCGGTACATTAGCACAGGTTCACCTACACAACACTTAGCAAGCTAAAGAAGATTAATCAACTATATGAAGCGAAAGCACTTGACAGTCTTCCCATGTGTCCTCGAGAATGTTTGGTCATCTTAAGTAATACAACCGGCTTGTCCTTTGCTGCATAAAGGATTGGGCCACTTGCTACATTCATTCCTAATGTCTTTTATTTACTCATACTTTGTTTACTTGCTTTATCGAAAACCCCTAAAAATCCGTTTGCTAAGTATTTGCAGAGAATTCCTGATCCATACCACTAGCCAGCACCTTTTGCTCCTCGTTGGGTTCGACACTCTTACTTATCGAAAATACTGCGATACATCCCCTATACTTGTGGGTCATCAGCCTACATGGAAGACGTCTCCATCAAGACAAACGAAAAGCGCACCCTCCTCGAGGACTTGGGGGAAACATTCGGCAACCTCTGTCGGTACCAGATGAAGCTGAACCCGGAGAAGTGCATTTTCGGCGTCCCATCCAGCCAGCTACTCGGTTTCCTTGTTTCACAACGAGGGATCGAGGCAAACCTGGAGAAGATTGCGACTATCGAGAGGATGTAGCCGCCCAAGAGCTTGCTTGGAGTCCAAAAATTCACCGGATGCTTGGCCTCCCTCAGCCGTTTCATCAACCAGTTGGGGCAGAAAGCACTTCCGCTGTACCAGCTGATGAAGAAGACGGAAAAGTTTGCCTGGAACTCGCAGGCCGATGCCACCTTTCATGACCTCAAGCGCATGCTATCCACAGCACCGGTTCTAGCCATGCCAGCTGGCAAGGAGCTGATGTTGCTCTACATAGCAACCATCAGCCGGGTCGCCAGCATCATCCTGGTGGTGGAGCACCCCAAGGAAGGCAAGGCTCAGCCGGTTCAGCGACCCGTCTACTACCTCAGTGAGGTTCTCTCCCTCTCCAAGCAGAACTACCCCCACTACCAGAAGATGTGTTACGGCGTGTACCTGGCGCGCAAGAAGCTCAAGCACTACTTCCAGGAGCATCCGATTAAGGTCGTGTGCACCGCACCCCCTTAGAAAATCATCGACAACAAGGACGCCACTAGCCGAGTCGCCAAGTGGGCCATCGAGCTCGCCGCCTACTCCATCTAGTACGAGCCAAGGCTCACGATCTAGTCATAGGCTCTGGCGGACTTCCTCGTCGACTGGGCTGAAACCCAATACCTCCCTCCAGTTCCCGACTCGGACCACTAGAGGATGCACTTCGATGGCTCAAAAATGCTTGGGGGCTTGGGAGCCGGCATTGTCCTCACCTTGCCCAAAGGAGACCGGCTGGAGTATGTTCTTCATATACACTTCAAGGCCTCCAACAACATCGCCGAGTACGAGGCGCTGGTGCATGGCCTCCGGCTAGCCAGGGAGATTGGCGTCAACCAGATCCTTTACTTCGGTGACTCGGATCTGGTGGTGCAGCAGGTATCTGGAGAATGGGAAGCCCGCGATGCAAACATGGCCATCTACCGGTTCCACGTACAAAGCTCAGCGCCTTCTTTGACGGATGTGAGTTCCATCACGTCCCTGGTGTCAACAACGAGGCAGCCGATTCTCTCGCCCGAATCGGATCCACCAGACAGGCGATCCCACCAGGGGTCTCCTTGGAGCACCTGCGCAAGCCTTCCATCAATCCTTCTCCCGAGTCGTATTCCATTATCTGGGCGGGAAGCATTCCGGTTGACGGCACGACAGACGTGGAACCGGCAGAACCTGCCACGAAAAAGTCTCGCACCAACTCCGGCATGACCGCACCTTTCGGCTCGCAAGACCCGGGGGCTGCTGGCTCATCAAGCGGCTCGCGGGCTGCTGTTCCAGGTACCTCACCCGGGCGACCCCCAGACATCCCTCAGCCAGAGAACAGGAGCATCCTCACCATCCAGGAGATACCATCCTGGGGGCAACCCTTCATGAACGACATCGCCAATGGAGAACTTCCGGATGACGAGGTGGAGGCCAGACAAATCCTGCGACGTGTGATACGTTGCAAACGTATCTATTATTTGTGATGTCCCATGCTTGTTTTATATCTACTTTCTTATGTTTTGTCCACACTTTGGAGTATTTCTATACACTTTCTTGGACTAACCTATTAACAAGATGCCACAGTGCCAGTTGCCTGTTTTCTGCTATTTTTGGTTCCAGGAAAGTCAGAAAATGAATATTCTCAGAATTGGACGGGACAAAAGCCAAAGTTAGTTTTTCACCGAGGGGGACATGGAGCCAAAAGACGAGACAGAGAGGGGCCAGGGGCTGGCCACACCATGTGGTCGCGCGGGCTAGCCCTGGCTGCGCCACCAGGTGGTGTGGGCCCCTCAGGCTGCCACCGACCTTGCCTCTTCGCCTGTAAGATGCCTCTCGATGCAAAAACCCTAAATCGTCAAGCCTCCAGCCACGAAAAGTTCCGCAGCGCTGCCGCCACCGAAGGGGAGATTCGGGGGACATAAAGTCTCTGTTCCGGCACCCTGCCGGGATAGGGAAGTGCCCCTAGATCCATCTCCATCGATCTCCACTGCCATCTCCATCGCCATTGCTGATTTCCATGATGATGAGGGAGTAGTTCTTCCTCGAGACTAAGGGTTCTACCGGTAGCTATGTGTTCATCTCTCTATCTATGCATGATAATATTGTGATCATGATCTTTGTAATCAAGTAGATCTAACTTGCTACTCAAGTGCTTTAATTTATCTCTGCTCTCCCCATGTGTGTGAAAGTGATAGCGTGCACACCATGGTGGAACTTAGGCTAGAGATTACAAATACTTGTTATGAGTTATATTTGGAGTTGGATGTTTCTATGAAATTGTGGTGTTTGTTGGAACCATCTAGAGCTCAAGGTGACAGTGTGGGGTTACCTAGATGGGAAAGGTGAACTTTGAGGTGTGCTGTTATAGCCCTACCATGGATTAGAGTGTCCAACCGGAGAGTAGTTCAGCGTAGTATCATAAAGAGATGATATTTATATGAAAGTGTTCACTAGCGAAAGTATGATCCCTAGGCCTTGTTTCTAAGCATTGAAACACCGTTTGCAACTAGATCTATTACATGTTTGCTTGCTGCTATCTTTATTTCAGTTTTCCTTTAGTCTTTTCCCACGTCAACCACACGCCATCAAGCTATTTTCTGGCACCATTGTCTTATATCCATACCACTTGTATTTTACTATCTCTTTGACGAACTAGTGCACCTATACACCTGACAAGTGTATTGGGTGTGGTGGGGACACAAGAGACTTCTTGTATCTTGATTGCAGGGTTGCTTGAGAGGGGATACCTTTGACCACTTCCTTCCCGAGTTCGATAAACCTTGGGTGATCCACTTAATGGAAAACTTGCTGTTGTTCTACAAACCTCTACACTTGGAGGCCCAACAACTGTCTACAAGAATAGCAGTGCGTAGACATCAACGCGCGCACACGTACACCATCATCGACAAGGAGCTGTACAAGCGCAGCGTATCCGGCATCTTCCAGCGATGTGTCGATGTGGACACTGGCTACCGGCTACTCAAGGACATCCAACAGGGCGAGTGCGGACATCACGCTTCATCCAGGGCAATAGTCGCCAAGGCGTTCCGCCACGACTTCTATTGGCCCATCGCCCTCGAGGATGTCGAGTAGCTAGTCCACGTGTGCAACGGGTGCCATCGCTTCGGCAGCTCAGGCACATGCCGGCTACGGTACTCAAGACCATACCGATCACCTGGCCCTTCGCTGTCTGGGGCCTCGACATGGTCGGTCCCTTCAAGCGAGCACGCGCGAGCATGACCCACCTGCTGGTGGCGGTAGACAAGTTCATGAAGTGGATAGAGGCCAAGCCTATCCGGAAGCTGGATGGGTCGACAGTCGTAACCTTCTTCACGAACATCATCAACCGGTTCGGCTACCCCAACAACATCATCACAGATAACGGAACGAACTTCGCCAAGGGGGTCTTCGCCCGGTTCTGTAGCAACAAGGGCATCCGGCTAGACCTTGCCTCTATCGCGCACCCGCAGTCCAATGGGCAAGTCGAAAGGGCAAATGGCCTAGTGCTAGCCGGCATCAAGCCGCGCCTCATCGAGCCCTTGGAGCGATCGCCCGGATGCTAGATGGAGGAACTTCCGGCTGTGATGTGGAGCCTCCGCACCATGCCGAATAGGTCAACCGGCTTCACCCCATTCTTCCTTGTCTACGGCTCGAAAGCCGTCCTCTCCGCGGACATCGAGTTCGACTCACCACGCAAGCTCCTCTATGACGAAAAGGCTAACAAGGAGGTGCGGGAGGATGGCGTGGACCTCCTCGAGGAAGCCCGCAAGCTGGCACTGTTTAGATCAGCCCTGTACTAGCAGCGCCTACGCCACTACCATTCGAGCCAGATTCGGCCTATCGCGTTCCGTGAGGGTGATCTGGTTCTCTGGCTGGTGCAAGACATGAAGGGCATGCATAAGCTGTCACCACCTTGGGAGGGCCTCTTCATTATCAGTCGGGCGCTACACAACAACTCATACTACCTCATCGACACGCAATAGCCGCGCAAGAACAAGATGGACAAGTCGGACGAAGTGACAGAACGCCCCTGGAATGCGGCCATCCTCCGCCCATTTTACACCTAGTCATTGGACAGTGTATGTATCCCGCGAACTCTATAAATGAAAATCCGGACCCCTGCAAGATACTCGAGGGCTCCTTGCTAGAAATTTGTGTGTATTTGTTTCTGGTCCAGTTTTTCCCACTCCGACAATCCCTACCTGGGGGCTCGCCAGCTGGCCTGACCTGTTAAATCAACAAACCGGCTGAGTAGTGTGCGATGATGTCAGAGGCCCACTTTTCGTCTCAGCTACAAACCGCAACCCAGTTGTCCGGCTAGCAAGGGCAAAAGCCCGAGGCATCCCACATGAAAGACATGGAGGAGATGCGACAGATTGGGCATCCCGGCCTTGCGCCTAGTTTGAGATGATCCGGCTACTAAGCCCTCAGTATCATGTGCAATGTATTGTTAACTCCCTTTGATTCCGGCTACAGACCGCAATCCGGCTACCCGGCAAGGACGCAGCATAAACAGCAAAGCGCACGGGAAAGCGACTAAGTATCCAGAGAAGCACAAGCTAGTTTTCAAAAACTAAAGCTATCCTCCGGTTAATAAGCAATACCTTAACCAACTAACCTATTAACAAGTAGGCCTACATGTGTATTTGTTTTGTACGACTACATCGAGTTGGAGTTCAAGGAGAGGAAAGATTCGAAGTCCTTGCCTTCATCAAGCGCTTCGAATCTCGAGGGATACACCCACTAGGTGCGCTCGCATGCCCCCAGTGGAACCATGTAGTTCCGACCGGCTAAAGGGAGTTTAGCCGGATATTTGGAGCCTAGGTGAGGGCAAGGGAAGGAAAAGAAGGAGGAAGATTCGAAGCACTTGGCTACGCCAGCTACTCTGAATCTCGGGGGCTACACCTAGTGGGTGTGCTGGCACGCCCCCACTGGAGTTGAAGATCCCCAGGCTAAAGGCGTTCAGCCGGATATCTCCTAGTTGTGTTAGCCGACTAGAGGCATCTAGCCGGTCGAAGCTAAGGGCTCGAAGAAAAGAAAGAAGAAGATTCGAAGCACCTGGCTATGCCAGCTACTCCGAATCTTGGGGGCCACACCCAGTGGGTGCGCTGGCGCGCCCCCACTGGAGTTGGAGTTCCCCCGACTAAAGGCGTTTAGTCGGGCGAAGGCAACCGGATATGTGTAACCGGCAAAAGTTAAAATCTTCGAAGCATATATAAAATCACAAGGAAGATGGAAGCAAGCAAATAATACGATTGGATAAAAAAGGGAGTCGAAGATCCCATAAGTTCACCCGACGTCAGACACAACCGGCACAAACAACCAAGTTCAACAACAAGAAATAATTACAAGTCCACTCGGCATTCTGGGGATCATATCTAGGCGGCAGGGCCCTTGTCGTGACGGTGATCCTAGCCGGAGGTGGTCTCGGAAGGCGGAGGGGGCGCACTGGCAATTCTGGCTCCGACGTCCCCGCCAGTCGGCTATGACGAGGCTTCGGCTCCTGCATTTGGTGTCCCAGCAGACTCCGAGTTGGTGAGGACCTCGTCAATGTCCGCGTAGTCAGTAATCTTGATGGCAGAGGCACGAAGCTCCGGATGGGCCTGGCGGATGGCGGCGAGGTCGGCACCGGCATGTAAGCCCCTGTCAATCTTCTCGACGCGTGCATACTTGTACCAGGAAAGCATCAAGGCCAAGGCCATCTTTGCTCCGGCTCGCGCCGACAAGTCCCGTAGACGGTCGATGGTAGCCGACACCTCCGCCACCTTGGCCGCCAGCTGCGCCATTGTCTCCGGAACCGCCACGTCCGGCCATAGGAACGTGAAGACCGCCTGAGCCGCTTGGTGGAGCTTCGCGGCCTCCTCGCCAAGAAGGACGACCAGCTCCTGGGCAGTTGGCTTCTCCCCTGGCCAGTTCTCCTGCAGGCGGTTGTATGCCACCAGGTCTACGCCGGGATAAAACGCCGTCAGAACAAAGGAAAGTAAAATTCGGCTACCAGATCTAGAAAGACGAAGACAGTCGGAAAAAACTGACCCCTGGCGGTGTGCTCGACCTGCATCAACTCCTCGACCAGGGCCTTCTCTCGAACCGTCAGCCGTTTTATCTCCTTATCTTGGTCCTTGCTCTGGGCGTCGAGAAGATCAAAGGCCTGAGCCCGGCTGGTGAGGGCAGCGTCGCGCTCCTTGATGGTGGCCTCCAGGGCATCCATCTTGGCGTGCGAGTCCTTATTCTGCAGCTAGAGCGTAGAATTGGACTTGCTCAGCCGGTCATTCGCCTTCTTCCGACGATCGATCTCCCGCTGAGCGCACACCATGATGGCTGCGGAAACTGACTATCAACACAAAAAAGGTTGGGAAGAGGAGAAAGACGAAAGTATCCGGCAACGAAATCCAGATAAAAGGACTTACTCTGGGAGGTCCCGTTGGCAGCTGCTAGCTTCTGCTCCAGGTTCCGGTTGCCGCCAGCCGTGGCCTCGAGCAGCCGGATCTCCTTCACCGCCAGCTTGAGGGTGGCAGCAAGATCCGCCAGCGAGGCGGCAGAGAAGGCATCATCATCAACAGAGTTGGTGATTAGCGACTCTTTCGCCTCCAGCACCGTCATTCGCCACTCTTCCCCCGGCTCGCCGTCGGAGATTTCATCGGTGACGACCACGAGCTCCTTGCCGGTGGAGGCCCTCCGCGCCGCTGCGGGGGGAACTACCTCCACTTTGTGGGGCTACCGCAGCCATTTCCGGCTACATCACCATGGTTGGGGAGGTGTCCCCTGCTCCGGCTGCGGTAGCCCGATTAGCCATAGGCGGGAGTGGAGACGAAGCCCTAGGCGAGGGAGGGGGACCAGGAGCAGCCGGAGGTGGCGCGGTGTATGACATGTGGGGTGGCGACCAGTGGGCTCCCGTGCCAGGCTCGCGGCACCAAAGGAGACCAGCGAGCTGAAAAACAGAAGAAAAGGGAAAGAAGAAAGCAAGTAAGGCAAAGGATAGGAAAGATCGTCTAAGAGCAAAAATAGTAAAAGGCGTAAAGGTCGGAAGGTGACTTACCCCGACACCACCGGGGGCAGCCCCTTCTTGCGGCCAAGGCGGCTAGGGGGAAGGATGCCGGTTCGGCTCCTCCACGACAGGCCGACTGGCCCCGCCTCCTCCTCCACTGGACCGGCTCAAGCCGCTCCCACCGGCGCCAGACCGGCTAGAGCTGCTCTCACCGGCGCCCGACCGGCCGTCGTCGTCGTCCGCCGCACGGCGCCAGGCCAGCTGGGGAGCCGGCGCAACCTCCTCATCCTCGTCGACCTCCGCGTGGGGGTCGTGCGTCGTCTCATCGTTTCGGCTAGGGAAGACGTCGCCGTCCCCATCAGACTCCTCGCAGGACCGGCGAGCGCGTGGCTCGAGAAGGTCAACGTGAAGTTCTGGAGGGGGGTCTCACCCTTCTCCCAGATGATGCAGGGGAAGGTATGCGAAAGAAAGAAGACAAGGGTCAGCCGAATAAAAAGATGGAACAAGAAACCAAAAACCGACTGGCGAGACTTACCCGGGTCACGCGGTTGTCGGGGGGATGACCTTCGGATACCCCAACCGGACAAGAACTACGGCAGTCGGTTTGCATCCGGCTAGCTGAGCGCAGCCGGACACGAGCGAATCATACCGGCTACTTTACGGTAGCCGGAACCAAGAGGAGCAACAAGACACATGACCGGCTACATCAGCGTAGCCAGATGCAATCAGGAGGACAAAGCGACGTGCTGCACAGTGCATGGTACGCCCTGGTACGATGACAAGACCCGCAACTACACGGCCATACCGAAGACTTTGCTGGGTGACGCGAGCACAGTGGCCAGATGTTGATGACAGGCTCGCACGGCGTTCACTGTACCCACGATGACCCTACCACGTGTACCTCGATGGGATGTAAGTGTACCAAATACTGTAGATGACTAGCCGGCTAGGACCTGTCTATGGGGCCCTCCAGCCAGACTAGCCAGAGAGACCGTTACCTCTCTACCTATATAAGGAGAGGCAAGGCTCTCGTAGCAAGGGTTGGTATCAGTGCATTTAAGGAGGTAGATAGAAGATACAGCTCAAGGAGCGATTGTAGCCTGTATACCACTCATAGTCAGATCGGTAGGAGTAGGAGATTTACCTCAGCACGAGGGCTCCGAACCTGGCTACTTCATGTGTCTCGCTACACTTGCTTGTATCCAATCCCTCCTTTGGACGCCGTCGAGAGCTTCCCTGCTAGTCCCCACACCTCTATTAACCTGTTAGGTACCGTCGTTCCCAATACAACAACACCAGGAACACCCAAACATCTTCGATTGCTGCGACTTTATCTTGACAAACTTGATGAAGATATCAAGAAGACAACCGAAGTAGGTTTTTCTATGAGTCTTAAGGCGCTACAAACCCTTCAAGATAACAATGAGTTCATTAAAGAACAAGTGAAAGTGCTGAAGAGGAATAATCTTTTCTACGAGCTGCGTGTTAAAGAATTAGAAGCAGTCAATCAATTCCTACGTCTCAGGCAGGCCCGTGAAGAGAAGATACCATGTGCCATGGCGCCAAAGTGATCTACAATAATCACGGTATCAAATAATTGCAAGGGATTATTTGATCCCGCCTGGCTTGATTCCAAGCTTGGGGAGATGTTTAAGACCTTGTAATCTATCTTACAAGTTTTTATTACTATTTTCGCATTAGTTCAAACTAGAAATAAGTTTGCATCATTAGAATTTCCTTTAGGAATAGTCAATCCCTTTTGTGAAATTCTATGTTTATTATTATATATGGAGCAATTTTGAGTTTGTGTTTGTCTTATTGGATATATGAATGGCTTAAGTATAATTTTACTTGCACTTGATGATAGCAATAGGAGTCTTCCACAACATTGGTATTAATGGAACGTACAAAGATAATTTGGTCAATATGTTATAAGTACATTGTTTGATTTACAAAGAAATAAAAATTATCTAACCTGTTGAGTTGAAAAAGAAAACCTTGAACAAAGAAAAATAAAGAGTGATATCAAAAATAGAGTGGGAACAAGTCGAGGCTGAATCTTCAAGTCATAAGAAAGCTTCATATACAATTGGAATTTTATAATTGAGATCGTTAAACTTTGAATTCCTACATGAAGTGGAATATATGGCTAGATCCTTTGCACATCACTTAAACAAAAGTGTGAGCATATAAACAAAAGAGAAGAAAAGAAAGAACAAAAAGAGCGAATGTGCAAAGAGGAAATAGGCATACACCACAATATTGTAGTATGACAAAGAAACACTTTTGAGATTTTGAATCCCAAGTGAATATGTTAATCCTAAAACACTTGGGACTACCTCGCTAACTCATTCGGTTGAACTGGATACTTTTACATTATGCTGAGATTCATCTTCCATGAACTGTTGATCACTAAGGTGTGGAAGCCTACTAATACTATTCAGATGGTTCGAGTAAGCTACTATTCATGAACTTATTCCTATGTATCGTATATGATAAACACATGCTGCAACCGCCTCATTTATTTTATCAACTCAGCTTCATGAATATGAGGATCACATCTATTAAGCTAAACTTGCTCGGGGCGAGCAAGAGTCTAAGCTTGGGGAAGTTGATGAGTGCATATCTACATCATCTTTTATATTGTTCTTTTGCATTTTAGATCTAGGATCTTGGTATTTTACGGCGCTCCCGCGCACATTTTATGTCTGTTTTCACCAGGATCAGGACAGATGATGGATACAAAGGACACAATTCTTGAAGCAGTTGTACTAAGGTGAAAAGGAGTAAAAAACAACGTAAATCGCTTATTTGGGAAATATTAATAATACCAGAAGAAACCCGAAGTGATCAAGGGAGATAGACGGTTTAACGACCAACTATACGGCAGGAATAAATTTCCCGGCCGTATAGTTCCTGCCGTATAGTTGGCGCTGTCACTGCCTCCTCAAATAGTTTCAGCCCGTGCAATTGGATTAGGGAGACGACATACAGAACACCCAGAAATCGCAGAAACCTCACCTCCAGAAGGCATCTGGAGGGGGAACTTGTCCACCGGGGTTCCATCTTCGCCCTGTGCAGATCCGGGAGGCTAAGGCATCAATCTTCATCATCCACCGCTGCATCACCACCATCTCTATCCATCCCATCTACATCTTGTCTAGATCTTGTTGTAATTTCCTTACTCATTGCGGATATATACAAGTACTATTCATCTATAATAGATTCCATTGTTATTGCCATGATGTTGATTGCCTCCACGTCTGAGTAGATCATTAGTTCTTGGGGAGATGGAGAAACCCTAGTATGAGATTAAAATAAGATGGTCTTCATCTTGATGTTGAGAGAAGTCGACCTCTCAATATTTGCCTCTCATAGGGACTTGCTCGAGGGAACTACTTGTTGGTAGACGGAGGTGTGTTAGCACTTACAGTGACTATAAAGTTGTTGGCACTCCTTATGTATCAACTTGGGAAACCGAGGAAACCCACGGAACACTATCCATGCCATGGGATATGTCCTACGGGATTATGGCCCTTAATAGCGCAGTAATTCGATTGATGTCGATTGATGACTGTTGTGGTTAGGAGCATGATGTGAGCAGCGTTGCTACCTATTTTTCCAAATACGGAGTTCCTCCCACACATACATAGTTGAGAATGTTCATGATAATAATTTTTACCTTAGCTCCTTATAATGCTAGTGGTGAATCTGCTACTCCCTGAGAACGCATTTTCCCTATTGCAGTTCCAAACTCTCTTAAATATGCGATACTTACTTCATGTATTCAGCTGTTTTACTTTACTTATTATTGCTCTTATACCAAAACCCCAAAACACCCTTTTACGCAATACTCGCATTTTATCATGTCACTTAGAACTTTATCAAGCATTACTAGTGTAATATTTATTTGAAGAATTATTAGACTTCAGACTCCTGCTCCCTATGGGATCGATATCTTTATTTCGAAACTAGCTACAAATGATCTGTGCACTTTCAGTCATCATCTACCAGGGTGGTTGATGGCCGCATCACATGCATTAATTCCCCTCTGGTATGGTCCCTGTTTGGATCCTCTATGTCAAATCACCCGCACGCAACGTCCCTGACCACAGAATCGAGCACACCATGTGCCACTAGATCCTCTATTGCACCTTTGTAACACCCCGTTCGCTGAGGGTGTCACTCCTAGCAGTTTAATAGGATATCTAAACTGGCCCCACAGACCAACACTAGTCTTTGTTGCGCACTTTTTCCTCACTTGTGCGCACCTAGTACCCACTTCCCGGTCAGTCACCCATCCTAGAATTTATCTATGCCAAGCATGCTTAACCTTAGAGTTCTTTTTGAATGAGTTTCCAAAAAAGAAGTTGCAACTTGTTTATATGGGTATCCTATCAATCCTATAAGCCATGTGACTGGATCTCACATACACCTACCCTTGGAAGATTGATGCCCTCATCGATCAAAATAGGCCAGGAACATCCCCTCTTGGCACGCATATGTGCGTCTAGTGTCGGAACATGTGCCATGCCGTGTCCACTCTGGGCCACACGTGACATGCTCCATATGTCCCGCCACTGATCCGCACACACCCGATTAACCACGAGGATCATCTTTGATACAACTTGTAACACCCCATCCACTGGGCCTCGGGGATGTCACTCCTCGTAGCTTAATAGGATATCTAGACTAGCCCCACAGACCAACACTAGTATTTTCTATGCACTTTGTCCTCACTCGTGCACACCCGATACCCACTTCCCGGTCGGTCACCCATCCTAGAATTTCTATAGGACAGGCACGCTTAACCTTAGAGTTCTTTTCGAATGAGCTTCCAGAAAAGAAGTTGCAACTTGTTGATATAGGTATCCTATCAATCCTATTAAGCCATGTGCCTGGATCTCACAACCTTCGACGGAGAGCAACGTGTCAGCACGCAGCACGTCAGTTGTAGTTTCTAGCAACGGGGAAATGGGATCCTCTGCGCATAGTTACTCTGTAGCTCAGCCTGTGGCATCTAAAACTAGACCTGCTACATGTGCTTCCAAGGGGATACATAGGCCTCACAAGTACAATGATGGTACTGTTCGATGGTGTATTTCAGCTCAACTGGTGAACCCACTGATTTGCAGACTGCATTAGCAGATCCAAAGTGGCAGCCCACTATGTGTGAGGAATATGATGCACTCATGAACAATAAAACCAGGATATTGGTACCATCTCAGCATGGTACAAATATTATTGACTACATATAGATATACAAGATAAAGAGAAGATTTGATGGTTCTATTGATAGATATAAGGCATGACTTGTAGAAAAAGGGTTTAAACAATGGTATGGTACAGATTATGAGGATACCTTTAGTCTTGTTAAAATTTCTACAATTCTTCTTGTCCTAGTAGTTGATGTCTCTAAAGGATGGAGTTTGCGACAGTTGGATGTAAAAAATACATTCCTACATGGTGTTCTGGAAGAAAAGATCTAGATAAGATAACCACCAGATTATGAAGACAAGAAGAAACCGAACTATGTGTGCAAACTTGATAAGGATTTGTATGGATTGAAGCAAGCACCTTGAGTATGGTATTCTCAACTAAGCTCTCAGTTAATTCATGTTGGTTTTGATGCTTCAAAGTCTGATACATCTTTGTTTATCTATCATAAGTCCAATGTCACGATCACTATGCTCATTTATGTGGATGATATTATAGTTGCTAGCTCCTCAAAAGATACAACAAATGCCTTTTTGAATGATTTGAGCAAGGAATTTTCTCTCAAGGATCTTGGTGATCTTCACTACTTTCTAGGAATTGAAGTTCAGAAGTTTAATGGTGGACTAGTACTAAGTCAAACAATATATACTTAGGATATTATTGCACGTGTTGGTATGATAGATTGCAAGGGGTCACCCACTCCATTGTCTTCTTCAGAAATAATTACGGCATGCGAAGAAGAATTACTGGGTCTGAGGATAGTACTAAATACATGAGCTTGGTAGGTGCATTACAATATCTGAAATTTACGAGACCTGATATTTCCTATGCAGTTAACAAATTTTGTCAGTATTTACATGCTCCCACTTCTTTGCACTAGACACTGCTAAACGCATTATGAGATATACTAGAAAATATGCTCATGTGTTTCCATGCTTTATTTTTAATTTTTACATGTTATGGTGTCGTGTAGCAGTTGCCGAATATACTCTATCCCCAAATTTATGGACCCTTGTAACCCTAGTCCTAGTTTCGCCCTTTTACCATTCTCTCCTTGAGTAGAGCATGAGCGTGGTTTCTCTCTTTATAACAAGTTCAACTTTAACGATTAATTTATCTTTCTATATGTCGACTTATAGAGGCGTCAAAAATTCTATCTCTTCTGTCTGATAGACTATAATTCTCCATATCAATATTTTATTAATTTATTGTAACTACCAAATCGATACATCACAACCCAATAGTCCACTCACACAGAATATAGTAATAGTTCATATAACATTACATAAAATTTATTTGGATCTGCTATTAGTTTCAATATATGTTTATTATCTTTCAGTTTGATCTAAGTTTTATAGTTATATAAAATTTTCTTTTATTAGTTAAAAATGCATGTGTGTTGGATAGGGAGAAAAAAAGAGCTGTGTGGCCCTGGTTATACTCTCTATAGTCTAGAACTAAATGTGGATTTTACCAAATTATTGCCTCTAGATTATGAGAGCAGATCAGTGTACTTCATCCACTTAAGAGGAACTAATTTTGATCGCTAAGAAAGTAAAAATTACTCCCAATAATACTCTCTTGATTAACATGTATGACAACATGTAGAAAACTACGAAATCTGAAGCCTAAAAATATTAATGGATCAGAAGATAAGTAAAACAAAGAATCAGTATTTATATAGTTTGCCCCCACATTCCGTAATTCACCTATAAATAACAGAAAATCAATTCAGCCTAAGTTAATTTAATGGAGAAGGGACTGGTGGAAGGAGAAGATGTATCAATTCAGACTAAGTTAATCTAATGGAGATAGGGACCGGTGGAAGGAGAAGATGTGCAAGTGAAGCTGCTAATCTCAGTTGTCGGGATCGTCGGTGTTAAAGTCGGAGTACTCGGACCGGTGCGAACGTTGAGACACTTGCATAGCCATATTGTAGTCTACGTCATAGTAGCATAGCACCATATCCACTCTGCTCCGCACAACCTCCTTTGGAACACCAAAAAAATCACCAATATGATCCCAAGGTAATTCTGAATGGGTCACCTATATGATTCCAAGCTAATTCCAATGGTAGAACCCATCTCAAACCGCAAATAACTACCTACTATTGCTCGCTTATTCCTGAAAGATTACCCGCATGAATGTCTTTGTGAGCTAAGACCAATGGAGCCGCCAGGGAGTAGGAAGACGCCATTGTCGTACATTGGTGGACTGCAGCAGCACCACAGGCTCGCCCGGATGATATTGCCGGCACCACCTCCAACTCGATTGATGCCATACTCCTTTGTCACAACCAACTCTAGTGCCGACCTGTGATGAAAGGAATATGGCCGAGAGGCAATAATAAAGTGGTTATTATCTTATTCCATGCTTATGATAAATGTTTATCTTGCATGATATAATTATGTTAATTGTAAGCGTTAATACATGTATGTTCAATAAGCAAATATATAGTGTTCCTAGTTATGCATCATAAAACTAGCTTGTTGATTAACAAGATGCTCAAGGTTTCTGATACGTCCATTTTGCATCACTATTCTATGTCTTAATTCACTATTATTCATTGATATATTTCGTATTGAGAGGTGATACTTATGTTATTTCATCTGTTTTTGCATGGTTGATGACTTTTGGAGCATGGACCGCTGCAGTCAGGATTCTGATGGAAAAGGTGCTGTTTGGAGGCAAAATTCACGAAGATCAGAAAATCCGGGAAAATATATGGAAAATTCTATTTTTCCAGAAGACTCAAGATGCCAGAAGATGGAGTGGAGGTGGCCCATAGGGGGCCCACACCACCCCATGGCGCGGGCAGGCCTAGGCCGCGCCAGGGAGTGGTGTGGCCGCCCTGGCCCACTCCAGCCTCTCCCCTCTGGCGTATATCTTCCTCCCGAAACCCTAAGACTCAGGGGAGCGACCACAGAAAGATTCCGCCGCCTCTACGGGGCGGAAAACACCGAGAGAGAAAGATCTCTCCGGCAAACAGATTTCTGCCGGGGGAATTCCTTCTCGGAGAGGGGAGATTGTCGCCATCAACACCACCATCAAGCTGGACTTCATCGGGATCATTATCATCATCACCACCATCATCACCATCAGCACCCTCATCACCATCTCCATATTGTTGTAACAATTGCGTTGAATCTTGCATAGTTCATAGGGGAAACTTTCCCGGTGTTGATTACTCTTTGTAGTTGATGCTATTGAGTGAACCATTGAGTTATTGTTTATGTTCAGATTGTTATACATCATTATTCCATATCTGATCATGATCCATATGATGTCTTGTGAGTAGTTCGTTTTGTTCTTGAGGACATGGGAGAATTCTTGTTGTTAGTAGTGGAGTTGCGTTGAGAAAGATTCAATAGATTGTTATTTAAGTTGTGGTGTACTTCTTCTAGTGGTGTCATGTGAACGTCGACTACATGACACTTCACATATATGGGCCTAGGGGAATGCATTGTGTATTTGGCTACTAATTGTAGGGGTTGCCAGAGTGACAGAAACATGAACCCCTGTTAGGAAACCATTGCACAAGGGACGTAAGGGTCTTAGAGTTTAAAGCTGTGGTTAGGTTTTTGCCTTAATTACTTTCTTGTACTTACGGATGTTTGCAAGGGGGTTTAATCACAAGTATGTATTAAGTCTTCGATGGGACGGTACATTAGCACAGGTTCACCCACACAACACTTAGCAAGCTAGAGAAGATTAATCGACTATATGAAGCGAAAGCACTTGAATGTCTTCCCATGTGTCCTCGAGAATGTTTGGTCATCTATAGAAATACAACCGGCTTGTCCTTTGCTGCATAAAGGATTAGGCCACTTGCTGCATTTATTCCTACTGTCTTTTATTTACTCGTACTTTGTTTACTTGCTTTATCGAAAACCCCTAAAAATCCATTTGCTAAGTATTTGCAGAGAATTCCCGATCCATACCACTAGCCAGCACCTTCTGCTCCTCGTTGGGTTCGACACTCTTATTTATCGAAAATAATGCGATACACCCCCTATACTTGTGGGTCATCAAGACTATTTTCTGGCGCCGTTGCCGGGGAGTGAAGCACTATTGGAGAGTGGAACTGGTAAAGGAAACTTCTACTGTGAGTATTGTTTACTCCTGCTAGTTGCTTTATTTCAGTTATGGATAGTTCGCTGAGTTCCTTATTTGGTAATGCTACTACCACTGCTAAGGTAGTAGATAAGCCACCACCTGTTGAGAAAGATGTTTTCAAAATACCTACAATAATTATTGATTGTGTTATGGATAACTACTATGTTGGGGATGGAACTGTCCATCCCGGTGATCATCTACTCTTTATACATGAATTATGCGGGTTGTTCAAGTGTGCAGGTATTTCTACAGATCAAGTTAAGAAGAAGTTATTCTCATTATCACTGAAAGGAAGAGCTGAGGAATGGTATAAGCTGCTGAACAATGGTCAAGCTCTGGAATGGGAGGAAATAGTGCCTCTCTTTTATTCAAAGTTTTATCCTCCTAGTGAAATTCATAAAGATCGGAATCAAATATACAACTTTTGGCCTCTTGATGGAGAGAGTACAGCTCAAGCTTAGGGGAGACTGAAGTTACTAATGCTCAAATGTCCCATTCATGAGCTCCCCAACAATATTATTATCAATAACTTTTATGCAAGGCTCCCTCTACATGATAAAGATTTATTGGATGCTTCTTGTGCTGGATCATTCACTCGTATGGAAGAAGAAGTTAAATGGGACCTTCTATCGTATTCAAGACAATGCTGAAGCTTGGGAGAATGACAAAGGTAGAAAGTGAGGTATAAATTATGATTATGAATGCATTGAATCTTTTATGGGACCTGATGACTTTCAAAATATTAGTAATCTTTATGGTCTTGATTTGCAAGTTATTACAAATTGCTTTAGAGCTTTTGATTCCTATATTGAAATTCCAAAAAGGGGATGGAACAAGTACCATGCACCTTACAAAGATATTGTAGACTATGCTCCTATTGGAAGTGGTGAGTATTGCATTATTGATCCCATCTTACCCGAGCCTTATATCGAGAAGATTCCCTTTCCCGAAAAGGTAAAGGACCATCCTATGATAACTAATGTAATCACCAAAGGTGAAAAAAGAACTGTAAAACCCGATGAACAAATAAACATTGAACCTGTGGTAGCAATTGTGAAAGACCTTGTCACTAAAAGCGTAGAAGATGGGCACATAGTCTTTTGTGAGGATGCTTCTAATATTGTTTCACATCCCAATAGGTCTAAAAAGGCTAGTGTTCCTGTGCTTTCTGTTAGAATAGGTGATCATTGCTATTATGGTTTATGTGATATTGGTGCAAGTTCTAGTGCTATTCCTTATGAGCTTTACAGAGAAATTATGCATGAAATCAGTCCTTGCGAGTTGGAGGAGATTGATGTGGTTATTCACCTTGCTAATAGAGAGACCATCTCTCCAATTGGTATTGTGCGAGACGTGGAAGTTCTTTGTGGTAAGATTAAGTACCCTGCTGATTTCTAGTACTTGGTTCAGCCGCTAGTAAAACTTATCCTATCATTTTTGGTAGACCTTTCTTGAGTACTTGTGGTTCTATTATTGATTGCAAGAGGGACAAAATCTTGACTAAGTTTGATGGGGAATCCTATGGGTTTAATTTTTCGAAATGTGCAAAAGAACCTTGTGAAGAGGAAACCCATAATGAGGATTTTAGGGTTGAACAACTTGCTTCTATTTCTCTTGCTCCTAACAATGCTTTGTAGCAATTTATGGAGGAACATGAAAGTGAAATCTTCATGGAAGAAAGAAATGAGATTGACATGATTCTCCGTGATCAACCAGTGATGCTTAAGCACGACTTGCCTGTAGAAGACTTGGGTACCACGATGCCACCTAAAAAGGATCCGGTCTTCGATCTAAAACCTCTCCCTGATGATCTTAAATTGCTTTTATTGATGATAAAAAGATATATCCTGTTATTATTAGCGCTAAACTTTCAGGGGAGGAAGAAGAAAGATTATTGGAAGTCCTGAAGAAACACCGAGGAGCTATGGGCTATACTCTGGATGATTTGAAAGGGATTTCACCTACTATATGTCAGCATTCTATCAACATAGAACCAGATGTGAAGCCAGTAGTGGAGCACCAACGACGTTTAAATCCTAAGATGAAGGAAGTGGTAAGGAATGAGGTATTGAAACTCCTTGATGCTGGTATTATTTACCCTACTGCTGATAGTGAATGGGTTAGTCATGTTCATTGTGTTCCTAAAAGGGGAGGTATTACCGTTGTCTCTAATGATAATGATGAACTTATTCCTCAAAGAATAGTGGTAGGCTATAGAATGTGCATTGATTTTAGGAAAGTCAATAAAGTCACTAAGAAAGATCACTACCCGCTTCCTTTTATTGATCAAATGTTGGAAAGGTTGTCTAAAAAGACCCATTTTTGTTTTCTTGATGGTTATTCTGGTTTCTCTCAAATTGCTGTCAAACAACAAGATCAAGAAAAAACTACTTTTACTTGCACTTATGGAACTTATTCTTATAGACGTATGCCTTTTGGTTTATGTAATGCTCCTGCTACTTTCCAAAGGTGCATGTCTACTATCTTTCATGGCTTTTGTGAGGAAATTGTAGAAGTGTTCATGGATGCCTTTTCTGTCTATGGAACTTCTTTTCATAATTGTCTGCACAACCTTGATAAAGTTTTGCAGAGATGTGAAGAAACTAATCTTGTTCTTAATTGGGAAAATGCCACTTCATGGTTAATGAAGGGATTGTTCTTGGGCATAAAGTTCCTGAAAGAGGCATAGAAGTTGATAGAGCTAAGGTTGAGGCAATTGAGAAGATGCCATGCCCAAGAGACATCAAAGGTATTTGTAGTATCCTTGGTCATGCTGGTTTCTAAATAAGGTTTATGAAAGACTTTTCTAGGATATCAAAACCCCTTACCAATCTTCTTCAAAAAGATGTACCCTTCGTTTTTGATGATGACTGTAAGGAAGCTTTTGAAACTCTTAAGAAGGCTTTAACTACAGCCCCTATCGTTCAACCACCTGATTGGAGTTTACCCTTTGAAATAATGTGCGATGCTAGTGATTTTGCTGTAGGTGCTGTCCTTGGGCAACGTATTGATAAAAAGCTAAATGTTATCCATTATGCTAGTAAGACTTTAGACGCTGCTCAAAGGAATTATGCTACTACTGAAAAGGAATTTCTAGCTGTTGATTTTGCTTATGATAAGTTTAGGCCCTATATTGTGGACTCAAAAGTAACCATTCATTCTGATCATGCTGCTATTAAATATCTTATGACGAAGAAGGACGCTAAGCCTAGGCTTATTAGATGGGTATTGCTTTTACAAGAGTTTGATCTACATATAGTAGATAGAAAGGGTGCTGAAAATCCTATAGCTGATAATTTATCTCGTTTGGAAAACATTTCTTTTGATCCTATGCCTGTTAATGATAGTTTCCCAAATGAACAATTAGCCGCAGTAGGGATGAACTCGCGAGGAAGCCCTTGGTATGCTGATTATGCTAACTTTATTGTCTCCAAGTATTTGCCTCCAACTTTTACAGCTCAGCAAAGAAGAAAGTTCTTTTATGATTTGAGGCATTATTTTTGGGATGACCCACACTTATACAAAGAAGGGTTGATGGTATTATGCGAACATGTGTTCCAGAGTATGAACAAAAATAGATATTGCGTAAGTGTCACGGGAGCGCCTATGGAGGACATCATGCAGGAGATAGAATTGCACAAAAGGTATTACAATCAGGTTTCTACTGGCCTACCCTTTTTAAATATGCAAGAAAATTTGTTTTATCTTGTGATGAATGTCAACGTGTTGGTAATGTTTCTAGACACAATGAAATGCCTATGAATTACTCTCTAGTTATTGAACCTTTTGATTGTTGGGGATTCGACTTTATGGGTCCTTTCCCTCCTTCGAAGGGTTACAATCATATTCTTGTTGCCGTCGATTATGTTACTAAGTGGGTAGAAGCCATTCCTACGAAAAGTGCTGACGGGGAAACCTCTCTAAAAATTCTTAAGGATGTTATCTTTCCTAGGTTTGGAGTGCCTAGGTATCTCATGACTGATGGGGGTTCTCATTTCATTCATGGCAGTTTTAGGAAGACCCTCACTAAGTATGATGTTAATCATAGGATTGCTTCAGCTTATCACCCCCAAACTAGCGGGCAAGTAGAGTTATCAAATAGAGAAATTAAATCTATCTTGCAAAAGACTGTTAATAGGTTTAGAAAAAACGGGGCTAAGAAGCTGAATGATGCTTTATGGGCTTATAGAACTACTTATAAGAATCCCATGGGAATGTCCCCTTATAAAATGGTTTATGGGAAAGCTTGTCACTTACCCTTAGAATTAGAACACAAAGCTTATTGGGCAGTGAAAGAACTAAATAGAGATTGTAAGCTAGCTGGTGAGAAAAGACTTTTTTGACTTAAGCTCTTTAGATGAATGGAGGAGTGAAGCCTATGAGAATGCTAGGCTCTTTAAAGAAAAAGTTAAAAGATGGCATGACAAGAAAATACTTAAGAGAGAATTTCATGTTGGTGAGAAAGTTCTATTGTATAGGTCTCGTCTCAGATTTTTTGCAGGTAAGCTACTATCAAAATGGGAAGGACCTTTCATCATTGAAGAAGTATACCGTTCAGGAGCAATAAAAATTTCTTCTCTAAAAGATAATACTACACAAGTAGTGAATGGACAGCGACTCAAACACTATATTGCTGGAGATTCTTACAATGAAGATGTTGATGCCTTTCAAGTTATAACTCCAGAGAAATTCATTGAGGACCAAATTCAGAGACCTGCAGAGTTCATTTCTAACTAGGTAACAGTTCTGGTAAGAAAAGTTCCGTGAAAATACAATACAACTATATTTTTGCAGTTTTTAGTCAATAAGGAAAGCTACGAAGCGAAAAAGGGACGGAAACGGAGCCAGGGTGGCCCACACCACCCCATGGCACGGGCCCAGGCCACCCAGGACTCCGTCTCCGACCCGTTCTCTCCTAGTACCTTCCTTTTGATATGAAACTTCGTAATATATAACCCCCGGATCTTCCGAGGTTCGTATATCGTGTTTTCATCGTGTTTTTGTTTCGATCTGTTTCTGCCAGGACATACTCTTTGAAATCTTAAAAGCACAATGGTGTTCGCTAAGGATAAAGGGAAGGAGCCCATGGAGGAAGACCTCCAAGACACCGGGAAGGAGAAGGAGATCAAGAGTGAAAGCGAAGAGGAGGCAAAATACACCGGCACTACCATTACAAGCATCGGAGTGGTGGCGAACCCTGCCAGGATCAGAAGGACTGCACAGATGCAGACTGGGGGGGAAAGCTCCTCATCACTGTTTGGCACCAAGGACACCTTCTCCGAACACCAAGAGTACCTTCCATACCTTTGCTCATAACCATGCAGGAAAAGAAGACTCCAAGTAGGAAGAATGGAAGAAGAATCACAAGAGCTGGGATCCACAAACTGAGATGATTATGGGCCGTATTGAGCATAACTCGGAATTGATTCGCACTCTCACCTTCGAGATTGAGGACCTTGGGAAACTGATCAAGGAGCTCATCAACATGATACCACCACCACCAAAGGAGTAATTTGTCATCAGGTTTGGCATCCCCTTGGTTTGTTTCGAGCTTGGGGGAGTGCCGCGGTATCATATCACTATCTTGTATCTTTTTATCTTATTAGTAGAGTCATATTATGAATAGAGGAGTTATTTTGTAGTATGGTTTGCATTATGGAAGTGTCCCCTCTCTCGTTAGATTTGTATCCCTTGGTGTGAGTTTCCGTTATGGAATATTAATGAGAAGTTCTATCATCCACTCTTTTGCATAGCTTATGTTAGTTTTCAATTCGTGGTTATATGATTGATCTTGTTGTTACTATTGGTATCACTTTGGGATCATTGAGTTAATTTAGTTGGTTTTGGCAAACCTGGCTCGGTCAGTAGAAACACCTTTTTGAGTTGAAAAGAAAAAGATAGAAGTACTCTAGAGGAAAATAATTTCATCATCTTTCTTTCTTGATTTGCTCATAAGTCTAGTATTCTCTAGTTAAGATCTTTTCTGCTTCCAAGGAAGATTGCATGTTTGTTTTTACCACTTGTATGTTTATTTTTTTCCTTCAACTCTTGTACTTGCTACCCAGCCTTGCTAGCCAAAAACTTGTAGTGAGAAGGTATTCTTCTCGTGCGTCCACCTCCTTTAAACCAAAACCTTCGCCATTTGTGTCCACCATACCTACCTAGTAGCATTATTGCTATTCCAAGTAAATTCCTGTTTTATCTACCTCCCAAATTAAACTTGTTATGTGAAAATTAGTGATTAAATCTCTCACGAACTTGATGGCACACTTTACTTTCTTGCATTTAATAAACTTGAACCATTGGGTCCTTCTTTGTTGCGTATATGCTTGCACTTTATGAGTTGAAGTTAGAAGAACCATGTATCATCGGGACCGCTTTCAACGCTTCATTGGTACTTGTACCTAGTTGATGTCATGTTCTTTTGCTTATGGATCCTGGCGGTGTGAAATAAAAGTGGAACTTGTAAGATCATGGAGTTTATATGTGTGTTAGAGAAACGGCTGGGCCGCTAGCCTAAGCCATGCCAAATCATGGTGGAAACTTGCAGCATAACTATAGTGAGCATTCTATGGAGCATCCTCAATAAAAACCTATGCAAATAGCAAATAAAAAGATCGCTGAGATGCTCACTATCTACTTGCCTTGTCATTTTGATTATGGGATAGCTCCTGTGTCATGTGCAAGGGGTACCCCGTTGGTGGTTCTCGATGACACGCATGTATTTACAATGACAAGAGCTTGCTCGTGACTAAAGTTGAGTAGCATGAGGATCGGTACTCATAAGTAAGGGGAATGAGATTTCAACTTATAACTTGTCAAGCATATCCTCTTAGTTGTGTCACTTTAACCTTAATCACCAAAAGATGCCTATGATAGGGGCAATGAGAGCTGAAACCTAGTAAGTATCATAAATTTTGGGAGCTCTTTATGAGACTTGCAATCCCTGCTTCCCTCTGGGAAGGGCCTTTCTTTTA
Source organism: Avena eriantha (assembly GCA_910589775.1). Classification (NCBI taxonomy): domain Eukaryota; kingdom Viridiplantae; phylum Streptophyta; class Magnoliopsida; order Poales; family Poaceae; genus Avena; species Avena eriantha. Next base: position 272,323,865 of record OU342745.1, on the reverse strand, counting down.
CTGTGTAGTTGAGTCATTAAACCTATTCCCTTCTATGTCAGAAAGTATTTTGAGTTGATGTGTTTCATTCATTCATATGATGATTTATGCATTCATGTTTCTTATGTTCCTTGTTTTGCATATTGCTCTTATCTTTATGTTTACTACTTTGAAAGCTTTCTTTGGAAAACCAGCTATTTGTGAACTCCAACAATTATCAACTATTCTTCGACCAAGAGCTAAGTTTGCCATTACCAATTTTGATTCACTTTATGTATCTTTATTGTGTTTCCTTTACTCATTGCAAGTTGAGTTGTATAGTAGTGAGTTGTCTTCTATTATGATCTATGTATTTGATGGATGTGATGCTTCTTGTCCGTATTCTTTTATCGACTCTTCACTCCATAAACCCGAGGTCATGTTTATTGAGCTTAGTTTCGCTTGGGGACAAGCAAAGTCTAAGCTTGGGGGGAGTTGATAAGTCCATTTTGCATCACTATTCTATGTCTTAATTCACTATTATTCATTGATATATTTCGTATTGAGAGGTCATACTTATGTTATTTCATCTGTTTTTGCATGGTTGATGACTTTTGGAGCATGGACCGCTACAGTCAGGATTCTGATGGAAAAGGTGTTGTTTGGAGGCAAAATTCGCGAAGATCAGAAAATCCGGGAAAATATACGGAAAATTCTATTTTTCCAGAAGACTCAAGATGCCAGAAGATGGAGTGGAGGTGGGCCACAGGGGGACCATACCACCCCATGGTGCGGGCAGGCCTAAGCCGCGCCAGGGAGTGGTGTGGCCGCCCTGGCCCACTCCAGCCTCTCCCCTCTGGCGTATATCTTCCTCCCGAAACCCTAAGACTCGGGGGAGCGACCACAGAAAGATTCCGCCGCCTCTGCGGGGCAGAAAACACCGAGAGAGAAAGATCTCTCCGGCAGACAGATTTCTACCGGGGGAATTCCTTCCCGGAGAGGGGAGATCTTCGCCATCAACACCACCATCAAACTGGACTTCATCGGGATCATCATCATCACCACCACCATCATCACCATCAGCACCCTCATCACCATCTCCATATTGCTGTAACAATTGTGTTGAATCTTGCATAGTTCATAGGGGAAACTTTCCCGGTGTTGATTACTCTTTGTAGTTGATGCTATTGAGTGAACCATTGAGTTATTGTTTATGTTCAGATTGTTATACATGATTATTCCATATCTGATCATGATCCATATGATGTCTTGTGAGTAGTTCGTTTTGTTCTTGAGGACATGGGAGAAGTCTTGTTGTTAGTAGTGGAGTTGTGTTGAGAAAGATTCAATAGATTGTTATTTAAGTTGTGGTGTACTTCTTCTAGTGGTGTAATGTGAACGTCGACTACATGACACTTCACCTATTTGGGCCTAGGGGAATGCATTGTGTATTTGGCTACTAATCGTAGGGGTTGCCGGAGTGACAGAAACCTGAACCCCCGTTAGAAAACCATTGCACAAGAGACGTAAGGATCTTAGAGTTTAAAGCTGTGGTTAGGTTTTTGCCTTAATTACTTTCTTGTACTTACGGATGTTTGCAAGGGGGTTTAATCACAAGTATGTATTAAGTATTGGATGGGACGGTACATTATCACAGGTTCACCCACACAACACTTAGCAAGCTAGAGAAGATTAATCGACTATATGAAGCGAAAGCACTTGACAGTCTTCCCATGTGTCCTCGAGAACGTTTGGTCATCTATAGAAATACAACCGGCTTGTCCTTTTTTGCATAAAGGATTGGGCCACTTGCTGCATTTATTCCTACTATCTTTTTTTACTTATACTTTGTTTACTTGCTTTATCGAAAACCCCTAAAAATCCGTTTGCTAAGTATTTGTAGAGAATTCCTGATCCATACCACTAGCCAGCACCTTCTGCTCCTCGTTGTGTTCGACACTCTTACTTATCGAAAATACTGCGATACACCCCCTATACTTGTGGGTCATCAGTTTCCTGATCATGGACATTGGATGTTGTTAATAATGACGTCACAACATTGGTGGAATGATGTGATGAACATTCATCCAAAGTATAGTAATATGATCAAAGTCATTATATTTAAATTACTATAACATCATGCAAAGTAACTTTAGTCCTTAGACCATGAGATCATGTCAATCACTAACACCGAAAGAGTAACTTGATAACTTCAAACGTCTCGTTGTAACATGGTGACAATAAAGGTGGGTTCAAATACTCCAAAAGTGTTATGTAGAGGCTCATAGATCAAGAGTGGGATTTGTCTATCCCTATGATGGAGAGATATACTCTGGGCTCTCTCGGTGATAAGATCACTAGAATGTTATATCACGGGAACAAGAAAAGAGTACTTGTCAGTAATGAGATCAAACTAGGTATGGGATACCGATGATTGAATCTCGGACATGTAATATATCGCGTGAAAGGGAATGTATGCCCCCATGTGTGGTTTTGGTAATTAATGGCAATCCCTATGGACTAATGTGTAAATTGAGTTTCACTTGTAGGTTTGTCCATTGGAATTGCTTGGACCATGTGCTGGTCTCAAGGTTCAAAACGAAGAAGCAATATCCAAGGGCTTTGTGCCTATTGGAATCAAGTAGTAGAAGAAGAAGATCAAAAGAAGAATAAGAAGATGGAGTTCTTCATGGATATCTTGAAGAAATCATCAAGAACTGAAGGGAAAGCTCAAGGTGCACCATCTCTAGAAGATCTCATGAATGAAGCTTGCCATCCTCGTCGATCATGGAGTGATGAATACTAGTTCAAAGAAGAGGTTTCCCCATGGAGTATGGGGAGCCATTCGCAAATCTTCATCAAACAAGAGCGAGCAAGAGCAATCAAGAAAGGAGATCCATCTTGAAGGTGACAAGACGTTCTACATCAAGCTCAAGTGGAGTGCTCAAGGAAAAGGTATGATCTTGATAGATTTTCTATTTTACCGGTTTCTTGTAGTGTTGGGAGACCGGATTTAGGATAGATAGCCGCTCTATCAAGAGGGGCTCTCGAGTGGGTGAGTTGTTCGTATCTTTTGGAGAGAGAGCTCAAACCTTTGAATTCATAGCATCATCTTTCTTGGTTGTTGTTTGGTTATTGTCCATGTGAGGATCTAGAGCTTGTGGCTATCATCATAACAAGCTCCAGTTCATCAAAAACGGATTCCCCTTGAATATCCTATTGCGTTTTTTATTTTGCGGGTTTTTCTGGCTCCACACCTTGGGAGATATCTCACATATATATATTCATGGTATTTTCTCCCTTGGTGATACCCAATATTTCGAACAAAATTGGTTTCATCTCGTTTGGAGTTCGGATGCAAAAGTTGTGGCAGTTTTGGTTCTAGAGTTTCTGCCTGACCGGTTGTTCCGGCGGGCCACCGGTAGTATCGTTAGGGCATTTTGCTGCCGGTAGTACCGGTGTAAATTCTGGCCCAACTTCTGGTAACCCCGTTTTCTATTCAGTAACCTGTCTGTCTTGGTCCCATCTATTTGACGGAACTTGGATCGGTATTTTGGGCAGTATACCGACCTTGCCGGAAGTTCCGGTGGATAGGCGGTAGTACTGGCCAGGATAATTTTTGTGTTTGTTTGTGCCGCTGTTTTGGACCGTTGGTTGGGTGCCACCAGTAGTACCGGCCACCCACCGGTACTACCGGTCGTGCACAAAACTGTGAGTAACAGGCAGATCGGGGAGCCCTTTAAAAGAAGCTCCCCTTCCCCTTCATGGGGTCACTTGTTCTTCTTTGTTTTTGCCCTTCTCTCTCTCCTCCCTTGTTGACCTTTAAGAGCTTGGCCTCTCCCTTCCCCTTCCTATGATTCTTGCATCTTTTTTAGGGATTTGAGAGAGGAGACCTAGATCTACAATCCCACCAAACCAAATCCCTTCTTTGTGAAGGAATCCCTGGTATCTAGATCTTGGAGAGTTTTGTGTTCTCCTCTTGTGTTCTTCCTCTCTTATTTCCCCAATAGATTTTGTAGCTTTGGTGGAATTTAAGAGAGAAGGACTTGCCTCTTGCATTTGGTGCATAGGTTTGAGTTCTCCTCGGAGATTTGGCGAGTTCAAGCTCTTGGGCTTGTTTCTCTTGGGTTCTTGGAACCCTAGACATTTGTGTGGAGTTGTGGTGTGTTCTTGGGGCCTCCAATCGAGTTGTGGAGATTCCCCAATCTTGTTGTGGCATTGTGGAGCCTTTGTGGCATTTCTTGGGAGCCCTCCAATTGAGTTGTGGAGATTTCCCCAAGCCTTGTATGTGTTCGGTGACCGCCCTCAAGTGTCCCTAGTGGAACGTGAGTAGGCCTTTGTGGCGAACTCATGGGAGAATAGGGTGAGCCTTTTGGTGTTGGTGAGTTGCGTGCCTTCGCATCTTGGGGTGATGCCTTGTGTGGGGTTGGGTGAGAATCGAGCCACCACACCTCGAGGTGAGCCACTTGTGGCGTTTGAAGTACATTGTGCCCCCGCACCTCTGCAACAGAGACGTAGCTTCTTTGGAAGTGAACTTCGGGAAACAAATCATCGTCTCCATGTTCATCGGTTATCTCTCAACCGAGCCCTTTACTTATGCAATTTACATTGTGATAGCCATCATGCTTGAAGTATTATATCTTGTTATCACCTTGTTGCTTGTCTTGCTTAGCATAGGTTGTTGGCGCACTTAGTTGACCCTAGTGGATATAGGTTTTGGCTTGATAAATTAAACATTAAGATTTATTCCGCATTTATTAGACCCTATTCACCCCCCTCTAGGAGACGTCCATCTCCCTTCCATCACGAGACAAAGGTGTAGGGATTCCGCGCATGAAAACAATAAATTTTACCCTACGCCCCTGAACCCCTGATGCTGCCAGGACCTATCTATAGTTTTATAGTAACGGGAGGGGCTTTTCGCGAACTTACCTTGAAGACCGAAAAGCATTCTCAATGCTCAGGAGAGTGTGGTTGATGTAGACGAGCCGGAGCCAACCTCAAGGTCGTGATGAAGTACTTGCGCTCCTTTGGCTCCAATGACTTGATTGCCTCAAGTGCGACACCTCGCGGGGAGTTACACACGTCCGGTGCGTGACAATGACTCCCGCTTCCCCGATCCAGCAGCAGTTGCGGAAGTAGAGTCCTGGATCCGAATCCCGCAATGCGACGGTGCTCCGCGGTGAAGATATCTCTCGTTCGCGCAGTCCGAACTTGGGACCACGGTCACGAGAGAGAGAGATGGAGAGAGAGAGAATATCAACTAGAGGTCCTCCCAAAAGTGAGAAGACCTTTATTGATTATTGGGTGTATTTATCTGGCTAAATACCCCCACTATATATAGGGGGAGGAGAGGTACTACCTCCCTCAAAGTCCTAGGGTGAGACTAAAGGAGAGGAGGGGGAGGGGAGGCCGCCGACCAACCCTAGTGGGCCCCGCGCGGGGGGCTTGGCCTAGCCGGCCACCCCCTTGCCCCTTCTCCCTCTCTCCTTTCCCTAATGGGCCCTCTCTCCTACGGGAATTGGCCCATTAAGCTTTTTGACCTTTTAAATTGATTTTCTCTTTACTAAATAATTAGGAATAAATAATTAAATCAATATTTAACAATCATTCACATATTACCTCCATGGCTATGGAACACTTCCACCTCCACTCTGGACATCCTCCCTACTATTCTTCGGCGATTCTTCCAATCCTATAAACACTCATCATCAAGCCCTTAAGTGTGATACCAAACGGTTCGAGAACACTCCAGACATGGTCGGGACACTCCCGCACCAATGATCGACAGAGGCACCTGGATGGCCATGTGACCCCTGTGCATTCCATGAAGATCTTTCGTCGTTTGAACCGGGACAGTCGTGTCTTATTCCCTTTGTATCTCGATACTTGCATTGCCCGAGATCTAATCAATGACATCACCATGTCGTGTTCAATCTCGTTACCGAAAAATGCTACTTGACTCATTCCGACAAGTGATATCCCTGTGATCAAATCACACGTTGTGTAGCTATTGGATATAACCTCTTCGAGTGGGCCCTTGAGTATCTTCCCGTCACATGGGCGGACAAATCCCGCTCTTGACATATATTTCCTTTACGGTTTCCTCCGAGTACCTGAACACACCTTTATAACCATTGTATTACCAAGTGGCGCTTGATGCTATATAAGCACTCTCGGGAGACAGTGATTGATATAGCCTCACGGTCTAAGGAATAGTCTACAAGGATCCATTTCTAATCATCGTAACTTGAACTTCGTGACATGATCGGGTCACAATGTTTAGGTTGGGTATTTGTTCATCATCTCATTCTCAGAATGAGTTGACTCCATTTCCAACTGGCATAAATGCCACATGATCAGGAAACATGATCATCTGTTGACCAATGAACCAGTGACTAGAGTTTCACTAGGATACCCCTGGTTGTTTGTATATCACACGTGTATTGATGTTTCCACTCAATACAGTTATAGCATGATATAAAACTCAATAATAAACTATATGAAATAAGATAATAGTCCTTACTACTATTTGTCTCTAGGGCATATTTCCAACAGTATCCCACTTGCACTAGAGTACAAATACACTAGCTGCATTTGTTCTTAATCATTGGCACCATATCCTGTACCCCGAACATGCTTGCTCATGGAAGAGGTTGAGTCTTGGGTCTATACTTTACAGTCCCAAATCCTTTGCAACTTACTAATGTCACCTTGATTGACATTAATACTTTATCATCACATGATAACATCTGTGTGTATGCATTGTCGCTATGGCAGCAGAACGAGGCCTAATTCCAGGAGCCTACAGTGACTTTAGATCAACCTTGAGGGCTTTCTCATGGGCATTGTGCCCTGGGACACATCATTCTATGTTAAAAGCGAACTAGCCCCGCCATAACATTATACAACACTTTAGATGCTACCCTTATCTATTGTTATAAATGTATTCATCGAAACACTAGTGCACTCTGTGCAACTTTCGATGTTTTTGTTCACCTCGCTTCCTACTGGAATTCAATCGGTATTTACGGGAGTTTCCAACATATTCCCTTATAACATAACTCTTTATGTTTTAAGATATGTCATCCTTTTTACGGATTTGGAAAATATGTCTACAGTTCTCTATTATACACTGCGGACAAACTCAGCTCAACATTCCGTGATTCAAACTTAATCACTTTTAAACGTTCCTTATTGGATCACTTATTATGTTAAGTTATCATCATTGTTTTCTAAGATAAAACCTATGTCTCAACAAAGTGGATGATGATCATCCTTTTCTTTCATTCAAACATTGATGTTAAACTTAATGCTATTCCTAACTTAAGTTATTAAGGACCAGTTCCTTAATTAACTTCTATTCTGAAATCCTTTTCAGAATCCCTAAAGGAATACTACATAATATCATAATACACTTATTATTAACTTCTAAACCTTATAAATCATTATTTATAACTACTTGCGCTTTTATTCTTAACTCACTTAAGAATCACTCCTAGAAGCTCCCACTCAAAATATGTTTCTAAGACATTTGGGTATGAGTCAGTACTCTTACTCAAACTATGTTCCTACACATTTGAATTTGAGACTTATATTGCTCCCACTCAAAAATATGTCATTCACATATTGTTTTAGGAAGACTTTCATAGCTCCCACTCAATTTCATGTAAATTTCATATCTACTCACTATTTCTAACAAATTCAAAATCCTTTGATCAAATATCAAACTTGGAGTTTTACTATGAGATACTAGTACTTTCACTAGTTTTAAATCCAGTGGATAATAAGCACACATGGATCAAATTCATTTGAATTCGTCCATAATTTTTGATGTTCCATGCTTGGTTTTATCTACTTTCTTATGTTTTGTCCACACTTTGGAGTACTTTTCGTATGATTTCTTGGACTAACCTATTAACAAGAGCCACAGTGCCAGCTGCCTGTTTTACGTTGTTTTTGGTTCTAGGAAAATCAGAAAATGAATATTCTTGGAATTGGACGGGACAAAAGCCAAAGTCAGTTTTTCACCGAGGGACACCAGGAGCCATAATACAAGACGGAGAGGGGCTGGGGCCTGGCCACACCACCTGGCCGCGCAGGCCAGGCCTGGCCGCGCCAGGGGGTGGTCTGGCCGCCTCAGACACCCCTTGGTCACCCTCTTCGCCTATAAGTTGCCTTCTGACCTAAAAACTCAGGGGGGTTCGACGTTTTTCCAGAAGGAGTTCCGCTCCACCGCCACCACCAGATTCCACGATTCAGAACCAGAAACTCCATTCTGGCACCTTGCCAGGACGGGGAATTGGAGGAGATCATCGTCATCATCATCACCATCACTTCTCCATCGACCATCAATGTTTCCCCCATCTATCAGTGAGTAATCCCCCGCTGTAGGCTATGGGGATGGTAGGGATTGGATGAGATCGTTCATGTAATGGCATCAGATTGTTAGGGCATGGTGCCTAGTATCTATTATTAGTGCTTTTTGACTTTGTTGCAACTTGTTATGCTTAATCCTTGTCACTAGGGCCCGAGTGCCATGATTTCAGATTTGAACATGTTATTGATTCATTATGATAGTATTGTTTATGGTCTTACCTGCAAGTTGTATACACACGTTGTTATCCAGAACGAAAGGCCCCAAAGTGACAGCAATCGGGATAACCGGAGGGAATGGCTTTGATGTGAGGATCACATGTGTTCACGGAGTATTAATGCTTTGCTCTGGTGCTCTATTAAAAGGAGCACCTTAATTGCCAGTAGTTCCCTTGAGGCCTCGCTGCAAATGGGCTGGCAGGACAAAAGATGTTGTGCAAGTTCTCATTGCGAGCACGTATGACTATATATGGGACACATGCCTAGGATTATCTAGTACTTGGATGCTTTACCTTATTTATCTGCAATTGCCCTATGTTCTGATTGCCACATGAATTATCTTGTGCATGCAACACCCGTCCATCCATCCCTATGTCTACCACGCTTTAATCCTACTGTTTACTGCAATTGTTACTACTGTCTTTACTTTACTACTATTGTTACTTTACTATTCCTACTACAAAACTATTGATACTGATAAACTGCAGTGAGCAAGATTGTTTCTAGGTGCAGCTGAATTGACAATTCAGTTGTTAAGGCTTATAAATATTCTTCGGCTCCCCTTGTGTCGAATCAATAAATTGGGTTTCACTTCCCTCGAAAATACTGCGATACACCCCCTATACTTGTGGGTCATCAAGACTATTTTCTGGCACCGTTGCCGGGGAGCATAGCTTTATTTATCAAGTCTTGGAATCACTATTGTTCAAGCTTAGTTTATTTCCGCCTTGTTTGCTTGTTTCTTTATCAAAAATACAAAAAAATTAGTTGCTACTCTAGTTGTTATTTTCGTTGGTCTGTTATTGTCTTGCTTTATCATGCTTTCTATCAATGGTTGGTTTCTTTGAAACTGAATCTTATTGGCAAGGTGGGTTCACGGAAGAACAAAAATATTATTATAAGGAACACCACTTGTCACAAAAAGGGAAACACTTACGGGAACAAATTGATAGATTGTATACCATTGCTATAAAATGTGCTTTACTTATAATGTTACTTATTGCTTTGATAAATCTTGTTGCTGTGGGAGGTACAAACACCTCCCTTTTCAATGTGAGTATAATGATGATGTTACCATATCTTCTTATGTTAAGGGAAATTATGACTTTTATGATGTGGAACAAATTGAGGAATTTATTGCTTGGAAGGGTGCATTTGAACTTGCTAGTTTGCTTGAAAATATTGATGATTCACCTTATAAATATGAGGTTTATGATATACTTAAATTTTGCTTTGATAATTACAAGGAAGAAAATGGCTATATTCTTGAATATATTAATAGATGCTTTCCACAAATGGAAGAGACTAATGCCTTGCAGGATCTTATGGAAGAAGAAATTGATGAACCTGAAAGCTCATTAGATGAAAAGGAGGAGGAGAGTGATGAACAAAAGGAGGAAGAATGTATTAGATACCCATGCCTACCTTCTAATGAGAGTAACTCTTTATCCCTTACATTATTTTATTGTCCCCCGTGCTTACCAAAGGAGGATGAATGTTGATAATCCTTTATTTGTGCCTAACTTCGAGATGCAGGGTACTAAAGAGTTTTTCTTAGAAATTGTTTGTGATAAAGCTCTAGACGATGGTCTTATATTGAATGATCAGTCATCTTGTTATATAATTGTTAAAAGTGGGTTTGAAGGTTTTAATCCAACTATTTTTGAGCTTGATAAAATTATGTTTTTGTAGAACATGAAAAGCATGCTTTATGTGATAGTTATATTGTTGATTTTATTCATGAGGCTACTAAAAATTATTATGAGAGAGGAAAATATGATTGTAGAAGTTTTCATGGTATTGAAACACCTCTCTATGAGCTAAAAGTTTTGAAGTTACTCTTGTTTTATCTTCCTATGTCTGTCACTTTGTTCTTTGCGAATTTATTTGCATACAAGATTCATATGCATAGGAAGTGGGTTAGACTTAAATGTGTTTTGAATTTGCTTCTTGATGCTCTCTTTTACTTTAATTCATATTTTCTTATGTGAGCATCTTCTCAAACTATCATGCCTAACTTAAAGGCGTTAAAGAAAAGTACTTATTGGGAGATAACCCAAAAGTTTTAGATGAGTATTTGAAGTTATTACTACAGTAATAACCGCTCCTTGTCCTTTTTATTTGCTTTTTGTGCCAAGAGTAACCTCTAATGAGAGAGAAGTAATGGTTGGGAAAGTTGCTGTCCCGAAACAGATTTCTATGCTTCACCGTAAAAATTCGACTAAAATCTCTGTACATCCTTTTGAGGCGTGAATTTTTGTGCTTCTGCCCCAGGTTGTTATCTAACTTTCGTTAGTTCAACACTTTTCGATCTGAGCAACAGAAGGACTTCGACAAAATTCGTCTTTACCTGCTGGTCTGTTTTGACTAATTTCTGCCATTATTTGCATTTGCTTCTTGTTGGTTGCTTTTTGAGTTCTTTTGGGAAATTGAGATTTTTGAGCGAAGTGCTACAGTATCTTGTGTTTTAATGGAAGTTTTATTGGTGTTGGAACTGAATCCAAAGACTTATTATCTTGAGTGCACTAATGTTGCTAATAAAGATTGTGTGAAGTTTTGTATGAAGGAAAAATTTCAGGTGTATGAAAGGAATGAGTAATGAGATGATGGATGGACTAAAGCTCATGCTTGGGGATTCCACCTGTGTCACCCCAAGAAATATCCAAGAAGTACAAGCGTCAAAGCTTGGGGATGCCCAAGGCATCCCCTTCTTTATCAATAAAAATCCCAGGTTTCTTCCAAACGCTTCATTTTTATTGTTTCATGCACAGTTGTGTTGTTCTTGAAGCATCTTATTTTTCGTTTTCATTTTGGTTTTTCATTTTCTTGGTTTTCTTAGTTTGCTGAATAAATTGGTTGGACCCCCTCCTTCATGCATTGGTTTTCAAATAGTTTGGTTTGGATTGGAAAAGAGTAGGAAAGTTCATGCTTAAGTGGTAAAGAGAGCTTGTTTTTGACTGTGGCCTATGCTTTTTCATGCCATGCTTGATATTGATCTGGATTTATGCTTAGTATTCTTTGTTGTAGCATGACTTGTTATAAACAATTGAGATTGCTTAATGTGCCTTGGAAGAATCATCCGTTGTTTTAGCATATTAAAGCATAGTATTGTGGTATTCTCCTTTGATGCTTTATTTGGTTGACTTGGCACATGATCACACCATGTTATGAGTATCCCAAGTCACCATAGACTTTATGATCCTTTAGTTTTCAACTTGTAGTATCACTTTATGCTTTGATTAATGATGTTTTGTTGCTCTTCATGATTATGGCCACTATTGCTCTCTTAGTCAGTCGCTCCCAGTCTTTTGCTAGCCTCCATAACCAAGTATGAGTTCCACTCATGCATCCAACTCCTAAAACCAAGTTATTCCAAAGATTCCACCATACCTACCTATTGGCATATGCTATTCCAAGTATATTCATGTTTTTATCTACCTTCCGAATTAAACTTGTTATGAGAAAACTAGTGATTAAAGCTCTCATGAACTTGATGGCACACTTTACTTTTCTTGCCCTTAATAAACTTGAACCATTGTGTCGTATATGTTGTATATGCTTGCACTTATATGTTGGGGATTAGCAGAACCATGCTGTCATGGGGAACACTTTCAACATTGCACTTGTACTTTGTACCTAGCTGATATCATGCTCTTTTGTCTATGGATGTCGTCGGTGTGAAATGAAAGGGGAGCTTCTAAGTCCATGGAGTTATGTATGTGTGTTAGAGAAACGCCTAGGCCGCTGGTCTAATCCATGCCGTCATGGTGGAAACTTTCAGCGTAACCATAATGAGCTGTCTATGAAGCATTCTTCTTATAAATAAAGAGTCAGACATTGAGAAAAAAAATGAAAAAAAAGAGATATGAGAAAAGAGGAAAGAGAGAAAAAAGCACCATTTTCCCATGGTAAATAAGAAGATTGCTGAGATGCTCGTTGTCTGCTTGCCTTGTCATTTTGATATGGGGATTCTTCCGTATCATCGGGCAAGGGGTACCCCGTTGGCGGTTCTCTATGATACACATGTACTTACAATGTCAAGAACTTACCGGTAACTAAACTTGAGTAGCATGAGGAGCGACCCTCGTATTCAAGGGCCATGAGATTTCCAACTTATACTTTGTCAAGCATATACTTCATAGTTTGTTCACTTCAAGGTTAACCACTTCAAGATGCTTACGATAGGGGCAATGAGAGCTGAAAGCTAATAAGTACCATAATTTTTGGAAGCTCTTTATGAAACTTGAGTCTCTACTTCCTTCTTTGAAGGCCGTTCTTTTACTTTTATGTTGAGTCTCCACCTTCTACCTTTATGCACCTACTTTGAGAGCATAGCTTTGATATTGCTTGTTTTAAACTATTTGTATCTAGTCACACTTATGAACTTTGAAGGTGTCCTATGCATTTATGTTTGCTACTCTATGAGGGACAAGCTGAATGCCACTATGCTATGTTTTCTTTATGTGAAACAAACAAACGTCTTGCAAAGCATTGTTATTCATGAATCTTTTGTTTGTGCCTTTTCATGTTGCAACTTAGTTGCTTTGCCTTATTGTTAGAACTTTGTATTTCATGTTATGTTGAAGTACTATGATCCCAGCTATGACTGATTTACAAATACTTTGATCAAGTTTATGATGGTGCATGTCACCTCAAAAATTATTCTTTTTTTTATCACTTACCTACTCGAGGACGAGCAGGAGTTAAGCTTGGGGATGTTGATACGTTGCAAACGTATCCATAATTTTTGATGTTCCATGCTTGGTTTTATCTACTTTTTTATCTTTTGTCCACACTTTGGAGTACTTTTTGTATGATTTCTTGGACTAACCGATTAACAAGAGCCACAGTGCCAGCTGCCTATTTTCTGCTATTTTTTGCTTCCAGGAAAGTCGGAAAATGAATATTCTCGGAATTGGACGGGACAAAAGCCAAATTCAGTTTTTCACCGAGGGACACCAGGTGCCAGAATACGAGACGGAGAGGGGCTGTGGCTTGCCACACCACCTGGCCACGCGGGCCAGGCCTGGCCGCGCCAGGGGGTGGTCTGGCCGCCCTAGACACCCCCTTGGTCTCCCTCTTCGCCTATAAGTTGCCTTCTGACCTAAAAACTCAGGGGGGTTCGACGTTTTTCCAGAAGGAGTTCCGCTCCTCCGCCACCACCAGATTCCACGATTTGGAACCAGAAACTCCGTTCTGGCACCCTGCTGGGATAGGGAATTGGAGGAGATCATCGTCATCATCATCACCATCCCTTCTCCATCGACCATCAATGTTCCCCCATCTATCAGTGAGTAATCCCCCGCTGTAGGCTATGGGGATGGTAGGGATTGGATGAGATCGTTCATGTAATGGCATCAGATTGTTAGGGCATGGTGCCTAGTATCTATTATTAGTGCTTATTGACTTTGTTGCAACTTGTTATGTTTAATGCTTGTCACTAGGGCCTGAGTGCCATGATTTTAGATCTGAACATGTTATTGATTCATTATGATAGTATTATTTATGGTCTTACCTGCAAGTTGTATACACACGTTGTTGTCCGAAACCAAAGGCCCCGAAGTGATAGCAATCGGGATAACCAGAGGGAATGGCTTTGATTTGAGGATCGCATGTGTTCACGGAGTATTAATGCTTTGCTCCGGTGCTCTATTAAAAGGAGCACCTTAATTGCTAGTAGTTCCCTTGAGGCCCTAGTGCAAACGGGCTGGCAGGAATAAAGATATTGTGCAAGTTCTCATTGTGAGCACGTATGACTATATATGGGACACATGCCTAGGATTATCTAGTACTTGGATGCTTTGTCTTATTTACCTGCAATTGCCCTATGTTCTGATTGCCATGTGAATTGTCTTGTCCATGCAACGCCCGTCCATCCATCCCTATTCCTACCGCGCTTTAATCCTACTGTTTACTGCAATTGTTACTACTGTCTTTACTTTACTACTGCTGTTACTTTACTATTCCTACTACAAAACTGTTGCTACTGATAAACTATTGTGAGCAAGATTGTTTCCAGGTGCAGCTGAATTGACAACTCAGTTGTTAAGGCTTATAAATATTCTTTCGCTCCCCTTGTGTCGAATCAATAAATTGGGTTTCACTTCCCTCAAAAATACTGTGATACACCCCCTATACTTGTGGGTCATCATGTACCAAAATCCAAGTAATACCCGTTTTTCTTCTCTTTTGGTTTCAGCTATGGATTTCGTATTCAAAGTTTCCAATGAATACTCTACAAGGATTTATTCGCTATCATTTTGGTTATATCGAATAACCCCAAAACTTTTATGACGATCCATACTAGATATGGAGCCGCTTTCACGAATTCAAATGGTTCACTATATATTCTAATTGAGTGCTAACTATTTCTAACTAATGGTCTCTATATCTACACTACAACAATTTATTTGGTGCCATCTATTTACCCAATTTGATATCTAATATCACATTGTGATGCTTTGCATTTTGAAGTTTCAAAACGCTTTCCATTTCACAATTTCTTTGTTGCTAATCTTATAAAGTTGAATTTCATTACTATTGATCAAATCTTAGTAATTAGATTCTCTTTTATATTTGTACCCTTTGTTGATGAAACACTTGATCAAATCAAATAGTTTCATATTCATGTTTCCTTTGGTGAAATTCTTTACGCAGTTAAACAATCATATAATGATAATTACCATTTTCATTAAAACACAATACATCGAATATGTATTTACTTTTAACAATTCATTAAACACTTTGTATTCAAGTAATACACGGTGTTCAAGTTATTTTTCCAAACTTAGGCATGATTTATATGTGATAAGAAATCGAATGACTTCCACATATTATCAACATAACTTTTGAATTCAAACAATGGTTTCATTCATTAATGAAATATCATTAAGTTGGGTATTTTAAAGGCATTTCATTATTTTACAAATGTTCATGCATTATCAATTAGTTTCAAACAACAAGGATAATTCACACACAATCAAACGAGATATGAACACAAATAGAAATCATTCATAAAAGTAGAAAAATTGTTTGTTACAAACTCATATGAATAACCGTCTCACAAAATGTGAGACACACTAAAGAAGTTCACAATCTTTTGATTACAATAACTATCGAAAAACATAAACTAAGTGATAAATGTCGAGGGAGAGTGTCGTCGGCCATCATCATCATGCTCGCCATCAACACGCGTCGTCACCTCCTCTCTAGCAAGCACCTCTCATGCTAAGGGACCTGTTTTTAGCAAAACAGAACAAGTATCAAATATACTTAACACTGCAAATGTGTTTGCAAGATTACAACATTTATAAAATTGTATATCACATATATACCTTTGTCATTGATGACTTGAGCGACATCTGGTTCAACCAACACATTCTTGAGATGTGTTACGAACCGGTGGAACTCCATTGATTCCACGTCGCCTCTCATAATGCAAGTCCTGACTTGTGCTTGGTAGCTTGGTGGCAGCGACCGCAGCACAACGCTATTTGCAAAAGAGCCTATCATCCAGCTATCCATGAAGTATACAGGCGTCATGTACACATCATGCATGCGCTCCAAGTGGTCGTCAAGTGATGAGTTCTCCTCCATCTTAATGGAGAGGAAGTCTCCCATCAGCTCATGCTCCCATATGCGTGCTTGTTCCATGAAATGTGTCCTAAGCTGTAGCATTACCATACGAGGGTTGACATCACCCACTAAAGGCCACAGCTTGTCCACCATTCCGAAATGCATTGTAAGTGAAATGAAGGAGGCCATCTCCCGATGGAGATAGCGGTCTTCCCGCCGCTCTGGGGTCTCTAGGTCAATGGGTTGATCCAAATCCATCATGTCGAGTATGTAGTCGACCATGTCATTCTCGCTAAGAAGAACATGGAGACGCGCAACCCATATAGAGAAGTACGATCCATCTAATCTAAGCTTCTCTCCTTCTAACCAATCAATCGTCAACAGGAAAGGTGGCATCGGGGAGAACTTTTCTACATTTACAATTGCAAAAAGGAATTTAGACTAAGTTTATAATTAAATGAGTTAATAATAACTCCACTCAGGAACACCTATCCCCAAAAGGATTCCTAATGATAACACGACCCCTATCAGCCACATCTCCCCCGATCATCACGACCATCAATGTGGGTTCAAGGGTGGACGCTAAACGTCAGTCACATCATTCATGCGACTCGTGCTCGATCTTTCGACCATCCGTGTTTCGAGGCCATGTCTGTACATGCTAATCTTGCCAACTCAACCTTAGTGTATTCGCTGTGTAACATGGCTTACACCCACTGTATGCGAACGTAGATATGTCTGACACCCGATCATCACGGCCTGCCTCAAACCGAAGAACTTTCTTTGTGGTGCATACTAAGGGGGAACACAATCATTGGTAATTTTAATAGGGATCATCTTATTAGGCTACCGTCGAGTATCTAATACGAGCACACAATAAGATATACAAACAATAACATTGAATGTAAATGCGATGTGATATGGTCCTTCACGTCGTGATCTCCATCCATCATCACCGGATTCCGGCGCCAGGGTTCTGGCGCCGTAGACACCAGGGTACCAATGTATTTCTGGTGTGGTAGTCTGTCACCTCCGTGACTATCTACTACTATGTAACATAAGGTAATCACTTTACCTTTGCCAGAACCATATCACAAAGCAACGCCCCCCTGCAAAACAAAGTTAGACGCATCTACTTTATCTTTGCATGTTTTACGTGGCTGAATGGGCTTTCGCACAAGAACCGTTCTTACCTACGAACTTTCAGCACAACGCTGATCAAGTAGTTGTCTCTACTACACCCCTTTCGGGGCCCTCCATTGCAAATGGCATACCAACTAATGCGAGAGAGACAAACACCCCCCTAAGCCACTTTATACGGTACAAGCCGTATGTCAAGCGTGGACCAGTCTCGCGAATGAAGGCGTAAAGTCGGTTGGGGGCCGCTTCATCAAGCATTGCTGCAGTATACACAAGTACACGTGGGAGGGTAACAACTAAAATATCAACGCCCACACGCTACATCTCGTGTGTTCTACACGTACTAGCATTACTATGCATAGATCTAGCTCTGATACCACTTTAGGGGTTCCGCGCATGAAAACAATAAACTTTACCCTACGCCCCTGAACCCCCGATGCTGCCAGGACCTATCTATTAGTAATACAGTAACGGGAGGGGCTTTTCGTGAACTTACCCTTGAAGACCGAAAAGAGTTGTCAATGCTCAGGAGAGCGTGGTTGATGTAGACGAGCCGAAGCTGACCTCAAGGTCGTGATGCAGTCCTTATGCTCCTTTGGCTCCAACGACTTGAGTGCCTCAAGTGCAACACCTCGTGGGGAGTTACACACGTCCGGTGCCTGACGATGACTCCCGCTTCCCCGATCCAGTAGCAGTTGCGGAAGTAGAGCTCCTGGATCTGAATCCCACAACGCGACGGCGCTCCACGGTGAAGATGTCTCTCGTTCGCGCAGTCCGAACTTGGGACCACGGTCACGGGAGAGAGGGAGAGAGAGAAAATATCAATTAGAGGTCGTCCCAAAAGTGAGAAGACCTTTATTGATTATTGGGTGTATTTATCTGGCCAAATACCCCCACTATATATAGGGGGTGGGGAGGTACTACCTCCCTCAAAGTCCCGGGGTGGGACTAAAGGAGAGGAGGGGGAGGGGAGGCCGTCGGCCAACCCTAGTGGGCCCCGCGCGGGGGTCTTGGCCTAGCCGGCCACCCCCTTGCCCCTTCTCCCTCTCTCCTTTCCCTAATGAGCCCTCTCCCCTCCGGGAATTGGCCCATTAAGCCTTTTAACCTTTTAAATTGATTTTCTCTTTATTAAATAATTATTAATAAATGATTAAATCAATATTTAACATTCATTCACATATTATTCAACCTCCATGGCTATGGAACACTTCCACCTCCACTCCGGACATCCTCCGGACTTACCGAAACCCTTCCGGTTTTCTCTATACTATTCTTCAGCGATTCTTCCGATCCTATAAACACTCTCTAAGCATCATCAAGCCCTTAAGCGTGATACCCCACGGTTCGGGAACACTCCAGACATGGTCGGGACACTCCCGCACCAATGATTGACAGAGGGACCTGGATGGCCATGTGACCCCTGTGCGTTCCACGAAGATCTTTTGTCGTTTGAACTGGGATAGTCGTGTCTTATTCCCTTTGTCTCTCGATACTTGGATTGCCTGAGATCTGATCAATGACATCACCATGTCGTCTTTAATATCGTTACTGAACAATGCTACTTGACTCGTTCCGACAAGTGATAACCCTGTGATCAAATCACATGTTGCGCAGCTATTGGATATAACATCTCCGAGTGGGCCCTTGAGTATCTTCCCATCACATGGACGGACAAATCCTGCTCTTGACATATATTGCCTCTATGGTTTCCTCCGAGTACCTGAGCAGACCTTTATAACCACTGTATAACCAAGTGGCGCTTGATGCTATCTAAGCACTCTCGGGAGACAGTGATTGATATAGCCTCACGGTCTAAGGAATAGTCCACGAGGATCCATTTCTAATCATCGTAACTTGAACTTTGTGACATGATCGGGTCATGATGTTTAGGTTGGGTATTGGTTCATCATCTCATTCTCAGAATGAGTTGACTCCATTTCCAACTGGCATTAATGCCACATGATTAGGAAACATGATCATCTGTTGACCAATGAACCAGTGACTAGAGTTTCACTGGGAACCCCTGGTTGTTTGTATATCACACATTTATTGATGTTTCCACTCAATACAGTTATAGCATGATACAAAACTTAATCATAAACTATATGAAATATGATAATAGTCCTTACTACTATTTGTCTCTAGGGCATATTTCCAACAAAAGGGATTTAGTTACGACGTTAAAGGTTCACACAATCACTAGAGTCATCGTTGAATGTGTGGGAGTCAGTACGATTCTCTAGATTCCGCTGCTGATTATTGATCGAAGAGGGGTCTTGGTCATGTTTGCATTATTCGCAAACTGTAGGGTGATACACTTAAGGGATACCAACACCGCTTGGAGAAAATAAGATACCAGAAAAAGGCTATGGAAGCACTGGAATTATTCCGATGGGAACTAGAATTGTTTCGGGTCAAATTATAGAAATTGATTTTGCATGAGATATCAAAATGTTGCAAGGGATTTTATGTGAATGTTTTAAATTATAATAATTAAAAAAATTCTGAATAAAATAAATAAAAATAGCTTTTATTTAATGAGAGCTTGAATTAAATTTGGTGAAAAATTAATGCAAACTGAGTGGAGTTTGTGTTAATGGGAGTGGGCTTAGTGGAAGCTCCACTCACCATTATGGAGGGAGAGGTGGGGGCACCACCATGTCATGTGCATGGATCCTTGGGGGCTGCCCCTCCCCGTATAAAAGGAGCTCCCCTCTTCCTCCACTCTCACACATCCTCATGAAGGATCTCGAAGGTGGTTGGGTACCGGACGTGTGTGTGATCACGGATGCACTGCTGTTTTGTGGTGCTAGACTTTATCACGATCTTGAGATCGGCAAGTGAACGACTAAATCATCCACAAAATCGGATTTCATTAACAAAGCTTTTCGGTCTTCGCGGGAAAGATCTCTATGGATGTATATCCATCCCATTGATTGTATCTAGATAGACAGATCTTGGTGCTTACTTGTACATATCGTAGGATTTTTTTTGTTTTCTATGTTGTGAACCCAACAGTGGTATTAGAGCCCGATCTATGCATTGATGCTTTGCACGGATAGAACACATATGATAATGTGGGCGCTGATGATCATGTTATTGCACCTTATATGTATTTTGGATATTTGTGGCATAGTGGGATGAACCGGCCCGGATTAACTTTACATGTCCTTGCACATGTGACCTGTTCCACACTTGACATGTAACAAGTTTTGTATAAGTGGCTAGCTGGCGTCTGTCTCTCCTACTATAGTCAATATCTGAATTATAGAGAGTTGCTAATAATTTGATTATCATTGTTGTGGTTCATGTTTGTAGGTAAGAATGGTTTTATCTCCGAAATCCCTAAGCCACATAAAAATATGCAAATGATAAATTATAAGCGTCTAGTTTAGTTGGTGCTAGGCAAGTGTCATGATATGATAATATTATAATTTGTAGTATGGTTTGATACTCTTGGAAATTATAACATACCAACGTGTAAGTTCCATATACCTTGGCCTTACACATATAGGAATGATGAAGATCACACCACGATGCATAAGATAGTGATCAAGTACAGGAACCATATCATATCACTTTTTGCATATGATGTTTGTTTGCATCTTATGTTGCTTGTATGGCACTTTGTAGTATTATAAGATGATCCCTCATTTAAAATATCAAGGTAAAAATGTGTTATTCCTTTAGTATGCACCATTAAGAAAGTTCGTCGTTTCGAGGCACCACGTGATGATCGGGTGTGATCGACTCTATGGGCGCATACAACGGTGTAAGACAGTTTTACACACGTGGGTACTAAGGTTCTTACTTGGAGAGCCTAGCATGTAAAGTCATGGCCTCGAAACACGAGTGTAAAGGTAAAACATGAGTCATATGGTTGATATGATGACCATCTAGATGCTCAACTTTGAAGCTACACCAACTCACGTGATGATCGGTCTTGGTGTAGTGGATCTGGTTCATGTAATCACCAAAAATACATGAGGGATGTAGCTTTTAAGTGGGATTTCATTTGTAATTTGTATTAGTTGAACTCAATTTATCATAAACTAAATCAAAGTGAATTTTCATAATTTGTTGTAGTCATTGGCATCCGTTTATTACCTTATGCTTAGTTATAATTGAGATAACAGAACTATAGAATTCTGGATATTTACTTTACGAACTGGTACATATTGTTTTGAGTGTCAATCTAAAGTTTAGAAGTCCTATTGTAAACTTTCAGCAAACTCCATTTACTCCATGAAGTTTAATAAGTAGTATTAAATCAAGAGTAACAATTCTAGTGTTAGTATCTAAAAGTATCATGTTTTCCTCCATGATCCTTGATATTCAAAAGATGTTTTAGTATCGAGGTTATCTAGGAGCTAAAAGAATTATTTCAGAAACCGTCATGTGTTGAAGATATTATGATATATGAAACAATGTTTAGGTTGCAATATGATACATTATAATTTGGCAAAATACATGTTCTCATATTGTATGAGAATTTGTGAAGGTTGGAGACGCTAGGCGTCCTAATCTCCCAAAAAGATTTTGGGAGCTGATATTATACACAAGATTTTCCCTTATAGGCTATAGTATCTTGGCCATGAAAGTTGTCATGATAAGTATGAATATAATATGTAGTTAAACTATTAACTACACTAAAATATTACTAAAGAATGTATTTTGAAAGAACGCCAAACATTTGATGATTGTGATCCAACTCAAAGTGCAAGTCCAAAGGTATTAGTATTTGACTATACATGCTTTGGACTATGTGTCATGTGTATGACTTGACTATTGATGTTGATAGATTATTTTAAAAGAAAAGGAAATGCTAAACGAGAATCTATAAAATATTTGGTAGAAAAGACAGAAAGACTGGGAATGTCCAGCTTAGATATATAGAAGATATACATGTGATGGTTGTATTATTTGCTTGTTAAACAATGTGGTTCTTGGGTATTAGATGCCGAATTTGTTGATGTGAAATCTCATACAGAACAACACAATTCATGAACTACAATGGCCTAAGTAACTAGCAAAAGAATACGTGATGATGTTCATCGAAAACAAGTAAAGTGTTGTTTTTTCGTTAACATCAAACCTAATATTCAAGATTTGTTTCTAATAATTGTTATTTTGTTCCGATATTATGAGAACAATGGTTATTCAAATAATTACCATATACCATAGACGATAGATTAACTTTTACAAGTCTAGTTGGAGAAATCACGTCCATAAAAACTAATGCTAAAATGTTGCAAGACAAATGATCAAAAGATCACTTATGAAGTGGCATCACCATTTAAATTATATTGGAAAGAAAGCATGAAGAAACTCCATGTTAATGCATTTTTGGAGTCTTTGATTTTGATCAATTGACGCCTGTGAGACTTCTCTCGAGATAATTGAAACTCCATTCATAGGACAAAGAGTAATGGATGACTAACTTATTGGATATTGTGCATGTTGATGTATATAGTCCATTATGTGTAGACATGTGCAGTGGATCTTTCAACTTCATATGCTTTCTCCAAAAAATTGAGTGGATATATATGTATATTTACTTAATAAGGAAAAAGTATGAAACATTTATAAAATGTTCAAAGAATTTCAAGATGAAGTAGAAAATCATTGTAATAAGAAAATAAAGAATTTATGATTGGATCACAAAGGAAGAAATTTGAGTTACAAGTTTAGCAAAACACCCAAGATTTAAGGAATCGTTCCATGGATTTGCATTTCCTGATAATCTATAGGAGTACGGAGTGTTCGAGATGAAATCAAACCTTGTTTAACATGGCAAGATCAAAGGTGTCATTTATAAAACTTCCATTATGTTTTAAGGATAAAAGCTTTAGAGACTACCACTTTTACACTGAAAAGAGCGCCATCGTGATAATTTTAAATGACACCATATGGGTTATGGTTTGGGATAAAATCCAAGATGTCTTTTATTAAATTTTGATATGCTAGGCATAAGTAAAATTTTACAACCAAAGTTGGATAAGCAAGTCTTTGTAGGTTATCCAAAGAAAGCATTGGTATTCCTCCATAACATCGAAGACAAAAGTATTTATCACTTAGAACGTCAAGTTTCTTGAGGAAGAATTTTTCACAGAAGTTAAGTGGGAGGACAATAGAACTTTGATTAGGTTGATGAACCTAACCAACATGTGCTAAGTAGCACATCACCAAAAAGTGTCCCGGAGGCGTTGACAATGCTATGGCTCCCGTAACTACAAAGGTTGTCATCTCGAAGATTAGAGTTCCTATTCGAACCGTATGGGTCGGGTAATGTAACACCCCAAAACTTCTAATCAAGATTATCAAGTTCAAATCACCCAAGTTTAGGGTTAACAAAAACTTTTATTAAGAAACTGAATAATGAATGCATGTGTGTTTGCATCAGTGTAGATTTGAGTGTATATGCCATGCTTGATTGTTATAAATGATGTGAAATGGTTTAAAGGTGAATACCACATCATCTATACCAATTATAAACAAAAACAAAAGAAAAAGACATCAAATATGAATAAATAAAGCAAATGGTCATTTTGACAAAAGTAACCCACTAGGCCACTTCGAGTGTTCCTAGAAGAAGATTTCTAACAGAAACATTTCTACTTCTTTTCACCCCTTTCTAGAACAAGTAAAAGTGTATCAAGGCCCACTTTACAAACTTACAAAAACATCCTTCAAATCAATTTAATGGAAAGTTGAAAATTGAATCTAGTTCATATGTTAAGATCCCACTTTTTCAAAAACCTATCAAATCAATTCCCCTTGACCTCTCCAAGCAAACATAGACTCTCAAGCTGAATTTAAGATCACTCAAAAAATTTGAATCAAAAATTCCAAAGCAAGTTTCATGCGGCCATTTACACAAACACCTGAGCTGCACTAATTAACCCTCTACCTAACTTCGCTGTTGTGCATAGTAATCCTAGACCATTTGGTCTCCACTTCACTCTCCTGTCTCCCCTGAGTCTAACCAAGCCCCAGACCATCCCCCTTTAGCCGTGGAGCATAGTGGAGCACCGCCCGTTTCTGGTCATCCCCGGCCGACAGTGGGCAGCACGCCAGGAGCCTCGCCAGCCTCGCCCATGACACACACCAGACACACCTCGCTCTACTGCCACCTCCTGTCCAGGCCACGACCCCAGCCGAGCCCTGACCACCCAAGCTACGTTGCGCCCCACCTCTCTGCACCATGTCTAGAGCACGCCAGCTTTCCGCGCCTGACCAGCTCGCCCAGACCGCGCCTTTCCCTCACCGCGCACGCGCATGCCTGCCATGATCACCGCACCCTAGCAGACACCCCCGTTCGCTGTCGTGCGACCCGCAGTTGCCGCAAACACATTTGCGTCCGCGCGGAGCACCACACGCTCCCGACTGAACCACACCGCCCCACGCCTCACCATTATGCCCTTAAGAACCGCCAGGGAACACAGCACCGCCCACTAGCCAGCGCCATGCCGATAGTCGCATGTAGCCTCGTCACCGACGAGCTCGCGCCCGCACCGCTCGGTCCCCTCGCCGCGCTATAAAAGGAGGCCACCCCCGCCTCCATTCTCCACACCATTCCACTCACCACCTCTCACTGACCCTCCCACACTTCTTCCCGGAGCATGGCGAGCCCTCTCTCGCCGGAATTTGGCCGGAGCCCGCCGCTGCTGGAGGAGAAGGGCGCCAGCGATTCCGACCACCCCAAGCTCTGATGTGACCACGCCTCGCCTCGCCGTCGTCTACCACATCATTTTGCCCCGTCGCCAACCCTAGCTAGAGCCCAGGTGAGCCCCACGAGACCCCCACCGCTGCGCTAGGTTTAGTTCCTCGCCGGAGCAGTTCGTCGTCGATGACGACTCACCGCTGTTGGATTAGAATTAGATCGCACGACTCATATTTGTAGATACCGTTTCGCGTAGAGTAATTCGCTTACTGGTGGACCCCGCCTGTCAGTAGCCCGCTGCGCCACGTAGTGTAACTGGGCCGGCACGTTTAATTTCCCGCGCTGACCTGGAAATTCAAATAATTGTTTTTCCATTTAGGTTTAAAATAGTTTCTGTCCATATATTCAAAAATCAATTCAGAGAGTTTCACTAAACCAAATTGCATGATTCAAATTTTGCTAGAAAGGTAATTAAATTATCTATTCAAGCCCGTTGGATTTAAATAATTTGGAGTTAGAGATAATCTATAGTAAAAATAACAAGACAGAGACTTTTGCAACTTCAAACATTTTTCAAAAATCAACCATAATAGCTTTTGAGTTGATTCCAACTCTCAAAAATCACATTTTACAATATCTATCCGAATATGAAACAATATCTGGGTTTGCATGCAGTGACATTGACTAGTACCAAAAGAATGCTATTAGGGCATTTCTAGTCACTTTAAATCTATTAAATGATAATTTTAAACTTTATAAAATATGACCAACACTTTAAATCACATTCCCATGTATTAGAATATGTGGTGATGAAATGTGTCCACATCATCCCATATTTTAATTGGAGAATATTAAATCCTAATTAATTTCAATGAGTAGAAATTACTTTTCTCCAATAAGATGAATAAAACTAGTTCTTTAATTCATGAGATGATTGTGGTGATGCTAGATCATCAAGTGTGAGCCTTAGTGTGCTAAATAGAATTAGTTAAGTATTGTTTGTATTGTGTATCCCATATTTATTTATAGAGGAAAGTACCGACCCAAGCTACGAGGAGGAGGAGTTCTACCCCGAAGAAGAGGAGGAAAACTTCAATCACTGCACCAATCAAGCCAAGCTAGATATATGCAAGCTATTATTGGCAAGCTAGAATTATACAAGTTAACCATGCAAGCTTTAACCGAAGCAAGATGCATTAGGCGTGCTTTGGTCGTGTACTTTGATTTATACCCATCCCAAGTTTTACTTGCAAGCTTTACTCTTTACTTTACCAAAGTTCTTTACTTTTAGTTAGTGCTTTGTGAGGATTTGGAAAGATAGTATAGATAGCGTAAAGAGTATAAAACTAGGCCTATACTAGATGTCATTCTATGATATGAAATTGAGATTAGCATCCCTCATTAGTGAACACTCTTAACTTAGTGGCTAGTGCTAAGCATAAAACTTGATCACTTTAGATGGGAATACTTGGTGAAATTGATTATGAAAACCTTTGAATGATGCTTCATTCTATCGAAATGTTTTGACATGTGTTGAGAAACACAAATGGATTTGATGATGAAAATGTTGAGGCATGATCCTTAGCCCTTTATAAAAACTGATGGTTGGGTTCGGATGCGATACCATTCCAATTTTACCGTACAAGCACAATACCTGAATTGGGTAAAGCTTAGCCGGAAGTTTATATGCATTAGTATGGGTTCCCTCGTGGAAGAGGTTTGATCTGAGGCTACCTCTTGAAGATGTCCACCTATGTAGTGCCCAGGATGGCAGATGGCCATGGCTGGGGGGGCAAGCTCATAGGGGAGGTGCCTATACTAGAGTGTGTAATTGAAAGGTTATGATTGATTATCCGCATACTAAGTTTTATGATTTAGGGTTATCCATGATGGATGTATCGAATTTTGTGGTGAAAGTGTACCACCTCTGCAGAGTGTCAAACTATTTGAATAGCCACGTCTGCGATCATGGACAGTTGGAGTGGCCATACTGTTCCGTCGTCAGATGTTTTCAAAATGAGTTGTGAAGTGAACTACGATTTTGACTTGACCACAACAGGGTTGTGAATATGAAAACTAGGTTCCCCCTTAAAGTGATTTAGAACATTTACTTAGTTTTATTTACTTCTAAACTTAGTTTAGATAAATATGGCTTTTTTGCAAATAAACTTAGAGCTTAGGATTTCCTACTAGAACTACCTTACTTGTTAGTGATAGTTTGCGAGTACTTAAAGAGTACTCATGGCTTTATCCCTGGCTATTCCCGTGGCCAGACTATGAGGAGGACTGTCAGGAAGATGGACAGCAGGACGGCTACGACAACTAGGATCATCTCCCATCGTCAGCATTGCCTATGACACTGAAGATGGAGCCCACTACTAGGCTTATTATTCCGCTGCTTGTTTGTATTAAGACTGGATCATGAGATCCTTTATTTCTGTAAGACCTTATTATGGTTTGTAATGGATGATGTACTGTGATATCCAATCTGTTATGTCTCGCAAAAAATGGTAATCCTGGGATTGTGATGTACTGCATAACAGGCATCTGGGATTAAAAATCAGGGTGTTGACAAGTTGGTATCAGAGCCATCCTAACCATAGGAGACCCTAGTTAGAATGGACATCCAAACAAAAACTTAGTTTCAAAACCAAAAGAAGTAAGTATTTATTAAAACATATTCCCACTCTTATCCTTGATGCTTTCAAAAACAATCATCTTCCTAAAAAATTCTTACATTCTTAAATAAAATTTGACACACTTGATCACCTCACTAACTTACTCATCCTAAATTCTTAAAGATGGAAGTTCAGTATTGCAGGTTCTACCAGTTGGGCAACGGAGGCCAGCTGATCTTTGAGAGGGTTCTTGATGCACTGTCAGAGTACCTTGAGCGCCCGTATCCGGAATTCTTCGGGGCTCAACTCAAGGATTACCTAGGAGGAGATCTACAATGGCTGATAGTTGCAGATCTCAGAGGCAATATGGAAGCACCCCTTTCTGAGAAGATTCAATTCACCGTACGAGAGAACAACTGGCTAGATGGATTAGCCAGGGCTATGCATGAAGCTCTTTCCCGTCTATGTGGGCTAAACATCAACTTGATCTAGGGAACTCGCTTTGCACACTTTGCAAGGCGTGATTCTATGGGAATGCCATTGGAGATGCCAAGTCACCCAGAGTTGAAGCGCTAGGTGGAAAATCTTGACTTCCTACTGTATGATAGGCAGAAGGAATTGGACAATGCTCGAGCCTACGCCAACCACAACCTTGCCATCACTGCCAAGAAGGACCATACTCTCACCATGCTCATCAAGGATTGCCAATCACTTCGTCATCAACGCGAGAAGAAGGATCGCACCATCGCTCATCTTCGCAAGAAGGTGGCCGCTCTCGAGAAGACCATCCATGAGCAAAGGAAGAGGAAGAAGGGGAAGACATCCAGGAAGATCTTCACTCGTACCTCAGTGATGACAACGACTACCTAGAGGATGATGCCATGGATTTCTACACCAATGATGATGATTCCAACTTCATTGATGATGAGTACATGCACTTGATCACTACTGTAGCAATGAGTTCTATCAGGCCCACTGTATCTTAGTTCACAGAATGGTTCTTAAAACCATCTATTTCCATTTATGTTGTGGTGTGTTTTTGTATTGTGTGCTTGAATGAATGAATGAATGAGAAGAAGTTAGTTTGCAAAACCTGAGTCAAACTCAAAGTTTAAAGCTTTTGAAACAAAACCATGAACCTTAGAACTTTACCTTTTACCTCTTTAATTATCTCAATCTTCAGATGACTCATGGAAACCCCGGAGGAAGCAGCTCATAGCAGGACCCAATGTTGCAGATTCTGCAAAATGCTAGTTTCCGATCGTGAAGCTAGTAGAGCCAAACACCAAGCCAATCTAGCCACTCTTCAAGAGATAGCTCAAATGGCCCAGAATTATCAAGGCCATGGAAATCAGGATCACCATGGATCCAAGCTTAAGAACTTTCAGGATACCAATCCCCCTATCTTTAATAAGTCTGAGGATCCTTTAGATGTTGATGACTCGCTGCAAACCATGGAGAACAATCTGGAAGTCACAGGAGTTGACGCCAACACGAAGGTACTGTTTCCCACCCACTATCTGGCAGGAGATGCAAGAGCCTGGTGCAATAGCACTTGTACTATGAACCATGGTCAGGTGATGACTTGGGAAGCTTTCAAGATCAAGTTCAGTCGCACCCATGTGCCGCAAGGTTTGGTCACCGGAATGAGAGATGAGTTCAGGGAACTGAAGCAAGGAAGGATGATGGTAGTTGAATACCGTGACAAATTTCTGTCCCTCGCTAGGTATGCCCCTAATGAGATCAACACTGAAGCAAAGAAGAAGGAAAGGTTCCTGAGTGGATTGCATCATGAGATGCAGACTATGTTAGTCAACATCCGTTTTGAAGATCTAGAAAAGCTAGTAGACTCTGCCATCCAGATGGAAGGGAAGATCAACCAAGCCAATGACAACCGCAAGCATAGAAATATGCACCAGACTGGGTCCCACAATACCCAGAAGTATCGCCCCAACCCATCTGCAGGATATGCCCCAAGAAACAATAGACCCCCGATGTCTCGTCCAAGCTACCCCAATCGTAGCGGAGGAAACTTGAAGTCTGGAGGAAACCACAACAACAACCCCGACAACTCCAACAATTTCAACCGTGCACCACCCAAGTCCAACAACAACAACAACAACAATACTGCCCCAAGGACTGGAAGCAATGATGTGCCTGTTGCAGCAAAAGACAAGTCCCAGATTACTTGCTTTGAATGTGGAGTGAAGGGTCACTACTCCAATGAGTGTCCCAAAAGCTTGCAGCCACCACTAATGTGAATGCCCTAGCTCGGCAGCAACGCCGTGTTCAGCCTGGAAGGAGATTTGCCCCAGGGAATTCGCTCAACCGCAATGGCCGTCTGTTCCACATGAATGCTGAAGAAGCTCAGGAAGCACCTGATGTCGTGCTGGGTATGTTTTTTGTTAACTCAGTACTTGCAAGAGTGTTGTTTGATTCTGGAGCATCGCACTCGTTTGTTACAGAAGAATTTGCATGCACTAGTAAGATTCAACCAACAAAATTGAAGCATGTTATGATAGTTCAAATACCTGGGTCAACCACCAAAGCTAGAAAAATTTGCAAGGCTGTACCTATCAGAATCCATGGGATAGATTTTTATGCCAATCTAATAGTACTTGGAACCAAAGGTTTGGAAGTAGTACTAGGAATGGATTGGATGTCGAAACATAAAGGATTGACCGACTATGCCAAGAAAGCCATAACCATGACTAGTAGCTCTGGAGTATCAGTAGAGCATGTATCTGAAACCTTGCCCCATGAATTCAAATGCAATAAGAGTCTACCCAACCAACCATAGACCAAGTTAGAGTAGTCTGTGAATACCCCGACGTATTCATAGATGTATTGCCCGGTATGTGCCCCCAGATCGGGATAAAGAGTTCATTATTGAACTAATTCCTGGAACCGGACCCATAGCTTAGAGACCTTATATTATGAACCCATCTGAATTAGTGGAGCTAAAGAAGCAACTTGATGCTATGCTGGAGAAAGGTCTGATTCAACCCAGCACATCGCCATGGAGATCGCCTGTTTTGTTTGTGGATAAGAAAGATGGAGGTAACCGTTTGTGCACGGATTACCAGAAGCTGAATGATGTCACCATCAAGAACAAGTACCCACTGCCCAAGATAGAGGATCTGTTTGATCAATTGACTGGTGCCAGAGTGTTTTCTAAGATTGAACCTAGAACTAGTTATCATCAACTCAAGATTCGTGCAACGGATATTCCAAAGATCGCATTTACCACCAAATATGGGTTATATGAGTATACGGTCATGTCTTTTGGATTAACCAATGCCCCCACTTATTTCATGAATCTCATGAATAAGATTTTTATGAACTTCCTGGATAAGCTTGTCGTTGTTTTTATCGACGACATTCTGATCTATTCCAAGTCAGAAGAACACCATGAGTTACACCTGAGAACCATCCTTGAAACCCTTAGAGAGCATTAGTTGTATGCCAAGTTTAGCAAATGTGAGTTCTGGCTGAAAGAAGTAGGATTCCTCGGACATATTGTGCCAGCAGGAGGAGTCGCTGTCGATCCCGCCAAGATCAAAGATGTTGAAGAATGGGAAGCCCCAACCACTCAAATCCAAGTACGTGCATTTCTCGGATTAGCGGGATACTACCGCAAGTTCGTTGAAGGATTTTCAAGCATCACAAGACCAATGACCCAATTGTTGAAGAAAAATAGAAAGTTTGAATGGACCGACAAATGTGAAGCAAGTTTTCAAGAGCTCAAGAAGAGATTGATTTCAGCCCCAATCTTGATTATGCCAGATATCAAGAAGCCTTTTGATGTGTATTGTGATGCATTCAAGATTGGTCTCGGATGTGTGTTGATGCAAGAAGGCAAAGTCATATAATATATGTCCCGACAACTGAAGCAGCATGAGCAAAACTACCCCACCCATGATCCTGAACTAGCAGCTGTAGTTTTAGATTTGAAGACATGGCGTCATTACCTGATGGGTAACCGCTGTGAGATTTATTCAGATCATAAGAGCTTGAAGTATATTTTCACCCAGAAGGAGCTAAATATGAGGCAAAGGAGATGGATAGAGTGAATCAAGGATTATGACCTAGACATTCATTATCACCCCGGCAAAGCCAATGTGGTAGCGGATGCTCTTAGCAGATTGCCATGTAGATTAAACACTATGATCAAAGAAGCCCAGCCAAGTTTGCATGAGGAGTTGGAGCAGTTTAGAACTGAGCTAGTTAGTAAAGGATTTTTAGCTAGCATTGAACTTCAACCCACTTTGATCAGCCAGATCAAGGAAGCCCAGAAGGGAAATGTAAGTATCGACAGAATCAAACGTCATATTGGTACCGGAAAGGTACCCAGATTCACCGAAGATGAAGAAGGAGTTTTGTGGTACAAAGGACGTATCTGTGTACCAGTAGAGTCGGAGTTGAAGCAAGTTATCATGCAAGAAGCTCATGATACTCTTTATTCGATCCACCCCGGAGGAACGAAGATGTATCAAGATTTGAAGGAGCAATTTTGGTGGCACAAGATGAAGAGAAATCGGAAGCTACATAGCCAAGTGTGATATCTGTCAGAGAGTCAAAGCAGAACATCGGAGACCCGCAGGACTGTTGCAACCATTGCAGATGACGGAATGGAAATGGGATTCCGTCGGAATGGACTTTATCACCGGTTTGCCTACTTCTGGTAGGGGAAATGAGTCTATTTGGGTCATAGTTGATAGACTGTCCAAGGTAGCCCATTTTATACCTGTCAAGACTACCTATCAAAGTTTGAAGCTAGCAGAGTTGTACATTGCTAGAATTGTCAGTTTGCATGGAACCCCTAAGACCATAGTGTCGGTTCGAGGAACCCAATTTACCTCAAGATTTTGGCAGAAAGTCCAAGAAGGATTAGGAACCAAGTTGAATTTCAGCATAGCTTATCACCCGCAAACCGATGGACAAACTGAAAGAGTCAACCAAATCTTAGAAGATATGATGAGAGCTTGTGTTCTGGAGTATGGATCAAAATGGGAAGATTGTCTGCCTTTCGCAGAATTCTCATACAACAAAAATTATCAAGCCAGTTTGCAAATAGCCCCATTTGAATTTCTGTATGGAAGGAAGTGACGTACCCCCTTGAATTGGTCGCAAGTAGGAGAGAGTCAGATTTTTGGACCCGACATCCTACGAGAAGCCGAAGAGAAGGTTCACAAAATCCATGAGCACCTCAAGACCGCCCAATCCAGACAGAAGAGTTATGCTGACAAGAGACGTAGAGACCTGACCTTCAATGCCGGAGATTTTGTGTATCTCAAAGTGTCGCCTTTGAAGGGAATGTAGCGTTTTCAGCTGAAAGTGAAGTTAACCCCCAGATATATTGGACCCTTCAAGATTTTGAATCGCCGAGGAGAAGTATCATATCAACTGGAACTACCAGAGGAGATGTCAGCCATCCATGATGTGTTCCATATCTCGTTACTCCGCAAATGCCTAGAAGTTCCGGAGAAGACCAAAGTTTTCAAGAACATCGATCACCGAGCATTGATATCAACAAGGATCTGACGTATCGTGAAGTGCCCATTCGTATCTTGGAAGAAGCCTTCAGAACCACCAGGACCCGGAGTATCAAATTTCTCAAGATCCAACAGAGCAACCATACTGAAGAAGCAGCTACTTGGGAGCGACAAGATTACATTAGGACTGAGTTTCTAGATCTCTTTAGTTCCTAGTTTTTCTTAAATCTCAGGACGAGATTTTGTTTAAGGAGGGAAGGTTTGTAACACCCCGAAACTTCTAATCAAGATTATCAAGTTCAAATCACCCAAGTTGAGGGTTAACAAAAACTTTTATTAGGAAAATGAACAATGAATGCATGTGTGTTTGCATTAGTGTAGATTTGAGTGTATATGCCATTCTTGATTGTTATAAATGATGTGAAATGGTTTAAAGGTGAATACCACATCATCTAGACCAATTACAAACAAAAACAAAAGAAAAAGAAATCAAATATGAATAAATAAAGCAAATGGTCATTTTGACAAAAGTAACCCACTAGGCCACTTTGAGTGTTCCTAGAAAAAGATTTCTAACAGAAACATTTATACTTCTTTTCACCCCTTGATAGACCAAGTAAAAGTGTGTCAAGGCCCACATTACAAACTTACAAAAACATCTTTCAAATCAATTTAATGGACAGTTGAAAATTAAATCTAGTTCATATGTTAAGATCCCACTTTTTAAAAAACCTATCAATTACCCTTGACCTCTCCAAGCAAACATAAACTCTCAAGCTTGATTTTTAAGATCACTCTAAAATTTTGAATCAAAAATTCCAAAGCAAGTTTCATGCGGCCATTTACACAAACACCTGAGCTGCACTAACTAACCCTATACCTAACTTCACTATTGTGCACAGTAATCCTCGACCATTTGGTCTCCACTTCACTCTCCTATCTCCCCTGAGTCTAACCAAGCCCCAGACCATCCCCCTTTAGCCGTGTAGCACAGTGGAGCGCCGCCCGTTTCTGGTCGTCGTCGGCCAACAGTGGGCAGCACACCAGGAGCCTCGCCAGCCTCGCCCATGATGCGCACCAGACACGCCTCGCTCTACCACCACCCCATGTCCAGGCCACGACCCCAGCCGGGCCCTAGACCACCCTAGCTACGCCGCGCCCTGCCACTCTACACCATGTCTAGAGCGCACCAGCTCGCCGCGCCCGACCAGCTCGCCCAGACTGCGCCTTGCCCTAAGCACGCACGCGCATGCCCACCATGATCACCGTACCCCAGTAGACACCCCCGTTCGCCGCCGCAGGACCCGTAGCTGCCGCACGCCACCGCAAACACCTCTGCGTCCGCGTGGAGCACCGCACGCTCCCGACCGAACCACACCGCCCCACGCCTCACCATTACTCCCATAAGAACCGCCAGGGAACACAGGACCGCCCACTAGCCACTTCCATGCCGATACCCGCATGTAGCCTCGTCACCGACGAGCTCGCGCCTGCACCGCTCGGTCCCCTCGCCGCGCTATAAAAGGAGGCCACCCCTTCCTCCATTCTCCACGCCATTCCACTCACCACCTCTCACTGACCCTTCCCCACTTCTTGCCGGATTAAGGCGAGCCCTCTCTCACTGGAATTTGGCCGGACCCCGCCGCTGCTGGAGGAGAAGAGCGCCAGCGATTCCGACCACCCCAAGCCCTACCGTGACTGCGCCTCGCCTCGCCGTCGTCTACCATGTCGTTTGCCCCCGTCGGCGACCCTAGCTGGAGCCCAGGTGAACCCCACGAGACCCCCACCGCCGCGCTAGGTTTAGTTCCTCGCCGGAGTAGTTCATCATCGACGACGACTCATCGCCGTTGGATTAGAATTAGATCGCAAGGCTCAGATTCGTAGATACCATTTCGCGTAGAGTAAGTCGCTGACTGGTGGACCCCTCCTGTCACTAGCCCGCTGCGTCGTGTAGTGTAACTGGGTCGGCCCGTTTAATTTCCCGCGCTGGCCAGGAAATTGAAATAATTCAAAAATCAATTCAGAGAGTTTCACTGTACCAAATTGCATGATTCAAATTTCGCTAGAAAGGTAATTCAATTATCTATCCAAGACCTTTGGAATTAAATCATTTGGAGTTAGAGATAATCTATAGTAAAAATAACAAGACAGAGGCTTTTGCAATTTCAAACATTTTTCAAAAATCAACCATAATAGCTTTTGAGTTGATTCCAACTCTCAAAAATCACATTTGACAATATCTATCTGAATATGTAAAAATATCTAGGTTTGCATTCAATGACATTGGACTAGTACCAAAAGAATGCTATTAGGGCATTTCTAGTCACTTTAAATCTATTAAATGATAATCTTAAACTTTATAAAATATGACCAACACTTTAAATCAAATTACCATGTATTAGAATATGTGGTGATGACATGTGTCCACATGATCCCATATTTTAATTGGATAATATTAAATCTTAATTAATTTCAATGAGTAGAAATTACTTTTCTCCAATAAGATGAATAAAACTAGTTCTTTAATTCATGAGATGATTGTGATGATGCTAGATCATCAAGTGTGAGCCTTAGTGTGCTAAATAGAATTAGTTAAGTATTGTTTGGTGATTGTGTATCCCATATTTAATATAGACGATAGTACCGACCCAAGCTACGAGGAGGAGGAGTTCTACCCCGAAGAAGAGGAGGAAAACTTCAATCACATCACCAATCAAGGCAAGCTAGATCTATGCAAGCTATTATTGGCAAGCTAGAATTATACAAGTTAACCATGCAACATTTAGCCTAAGCAAGATGCATTAGGAATGCTTTGGTTGTGTACTTTGATTTATACCCATCCCAAGTTTTACTTGCAAGATTTACTCTTTACTTTACCAAAGTTCTTTACTTTTAGTTAGTGCTTTGTGAGGATTTGGAAAGATAGTATATATAGCATAAAGAGTATAAAACTAGGCCTATACTAGATGTCATTCTACGGCATGAGATTGAGATTAGCATCCCTCATTAGTGAACACTCTTAACTTAGTGGCTAGTGCTAAGCATAAAACTTGATCACTTTAGATGGGAATACTTGGTGAAAATGATTATGAAAACCTTGGAATGATGCTTCATTCTATTGAAATGTTTTGACATGTGTTGAGAAACACAAATGGGTTTGATGATGAAAATGTTGAGGCATGAGCCTTAGCCCTTTATAAAAACTGATGGTTGGGTTCAGATGTGATACCATTCCAATTTTACCGTATAACCACAATACCTGAATTGGGTAAAGCTTAGCTAGAAGATTATATGCATTAGTATGGGTTCCCTCGCGGAAGAGGTTTGATCTGAGGCTACCTCTTGATGATGTCCACCTATGCAGTGCCCAGGATGGCAGATGGCCATGGCTGGAGGGGGCAAGCTCATAGGGGAGGTGCCTATACTAGAGTGTGTAATTGAAAGGTTATGAGTGATTATCCGCATACTAAGTTTGATGATTCAGGGTTATCCCTGACGAATGTATCGAATTTTGTGGTGAAAGTGTACCACCTCTAAAGAGTGTCAAACTATTCGAATAGCCGCGTCCGCGGTCATGGACAGTTGGAGTGGCCATACTATTCCGTCGTCAGATGTTTTCAAAATTAGTTGTGAAGTGAACTATGATTTTGACTTGACCACAACAGGGTTGTGAATATGAAAACTAGGTTCCCACTTAAAGTGATTTAGAACATTTACTTAGTATTCTTTACTTCTAAACTTAGTTTAGATAAATCTGGCTTTTTTGCAAATAAAATTTGAGCTTAGGAATTCCTACTAGAACTACCTTACTTGTTAGTGATAGTTTGCGAGTACTTAAAGAGTACTCGTGGATTTTTCCCTGGCTATTCCCGTGGCTAGACTATGAGGAGGACTATCAGGAAGATGGACTGCAGGATGGCTATGACAACTAGGATCATCTCCCATCATCAGCATTGCCTGTGACACTGAAGATGGAGCCCACTACTATGCTTATTATTTCGCTGCTTGTTTGTATTAAGACTGGGTCATGAGATCCTTTATTTGTGTAAGACCTTATTATAGTTTGTAATAGATGGTGTACTGTGATATCCAATCTTTTATGTCTCGCAAAAAATGGTAATCCTAGGATTGCGATGTATGGCATAACAGGCATCTAGGATTAAAAATCTGGGTGTTAACAGGTAATAATCAAATTTTGAGATTTGATAAATAAGTTGTTATTGTGTTGACAATGATGAACCGAGTACATGCAAAGAAGCGATGATGGGCCCTCACTCCATAAAGTGACTAGAAGTCATAAAATCCATGATAGTTTATATACATGAGAAATCAAGTTTTTGAACTTGGAAGACCCTCCGAAAAGGCATGAAGCCTATTATTCGTATTTGGATCTATAAAGTAATAGACATGGATGTTTAACATCTATGAAATAGTCTACATCTCGGAAAAGAGTTTACGACAGTGTTTAAGGAGTTCACTATGACACTATTTGTTCTTCCGTACCGACATTTATTCTGGTCGAATTAATGTAGCAACCAATACATCTATCAATTTTGGTATATGGTAGTTGAACAAACAAAATAAAGTTCTTCTAATAGAATGGTTA
Organism: Avena eriantha; assembly: GCA_910589775.1. NCBI lineage: Eukaryota > Viridiplantae > Streptophyta > Magnoliopsida > Poales > Poaceae > Avena > Avena eriantha. The sequence continues at coordinate 272,286,215 of OU342745.1, read as the reverse complement.
CCTAGGACGTGTACATGACATGGTCCTAAGGGTTTTGTTAATTCAAAGGATGCTAAAAAGGGCAGCAAACTTCAACGGTTGAAGTAAGCATAGTGAAGTTAGAATATTCAACGTGATGAAACTGTTAAAAGAGTTAAATTTTATCGGAAACGATGAAGATGCTTGCATCTGCAAGAAATTAAGTGGGAGCGCTGAGACATATTTCTAATACATTATGTATAGGACATGTTGTTGATTGGAAATGATGTATCTTTTATACACACATGATAAGAATTTCACTAAAGTCAGACTTCGATGAAAGACTTGGGCCAAACCAAAATATTAGGCATCAATGTCTGATGACTGCAAATGCACAAACCAATTGTAGCTAGTTTCGAAATAAAGATATTGAACCCATAGAGAGATATTAGTAAAGGTCTTTATGCCCCTCGTTACTATTCACTAGAGAGTACTGTAAGTTATCTTTAATTCAAAGTAAAGGGTGTGTAAAGAGTGTATTTGATTAAGTGCCAAAGTAAACAAGAATAAAGTAAAATAAAGCAAGAGAGTATCTATGAAGTGTTGTGTAATATGATTGAGGGGTTCTCAAGGTGTGTAGGATTCACCACTAGCATGGAATAATTATGAATGATTAGAATAACCTATTCCTTGTGTCATGACATGTGTGGAGAGAGCTCCTTAATAAGATGTTCACTACAAGGCTCGTAGGAAGCCACTATGTTGAGCGAAGAATGAGGTCACCTCTAATTAACCACTACGATGTTTGAGAGCAGCCGCCCATACAAACCACTGCAATTAAGGGTTTCCCCATGGATACCGTAATTATCTTAGGGAGTCCCTCTTTAACCCTCCATTGACCGTGAAGGTTACAAGCCAGCACCAATCTGTCACGGGGAATTCCGGGTACGCTTCCAAGACATGTCCAAACGATTTCTCCCTCGCTTTAGTCCCAAGGGCAAATGATATGTGGTCGACTTTCACATATCATCTAAAGAGAGAGATCAAACACAATACATAGATCAATGGATCTTTGTACACAAGTAATAGATCATATTTATTTCAATGCATAATAATACTAGGGTTTCATCATCTTGCCCCAAGAACAAGGAAACTACTCATACATGAAGGGGATCAACATCATGGAAATTGTATGGATGCAATATGAAGGTACAATTGAATACAAGTGCAAATCCACAATAGAGATTCGACTACAACAAAGTAAACAAAAGGGATTGATATGAAGATGATGTTGGTGAAGATGGCGATGAAGATCGATGTGTAGCCCTTCAACATGCAGTCTCCTCTCTACCTTGAGAACTATGGTGATGTATATCTTGTGGGTGGCAGCAGGGCTCCGCCCCTTAGGCATGTGTGGCCTCTCTACCTTCATCTAGGGTTTTCCCCTCTTTAAATAGGCATCTGGAAGTTGATTTCGCAAACCGACAGAGTTGGGGCCTGAATATGCCCATTGGGCCTTCACAAATGTTGTTGACTTTGATGAAACGAAGCCGTTGGGGGTAGGTACGGCTGTACGGTACGGGCGGGCTCCGCCTGTACCTATGGTCGTTATCGCTTTAGTACTCTATAGTATTTTTGCCGCCATTTCTTCATACGGACTCCGATTGAGGAGTTCTTTGGCTCGTTAGATTTTTATGGACGAGGGCTACAACACCATGGCCTTGAATCTTCATTTGGAGTTTATGTAAAAACTCACTTCTTCCTCCCCTCAAAATGGCTAAGTCTGGTGCCTGCAACTCCTCCATATTAAATCCACTTTGCTCCTTTTTTCCATGATTCTCCATAGCACCTAAACACAAATCAAAGACAAGAAAATGGTAATAAAATCCTAATAAAACTACTAGTCGTGAAAAGCCAAATGTGGAAATGAATGAAAACTAATAATCATACACAATAGGCATAGTTATAGATAGATGTAACATGTAATGAGTGAAAATATGAATAATTTATATACTTAGATATGCATCAATTTTGTACTCATCAACTTCCCCAAGCTAGACTCTTGCTCGTCCTGATAAATAAAGTGGCTTATGGACAAGGTCATCATGTTCATGAGGCATGAGTTGATAACAAAAAATGAGGCAAAAATTGAAGAGAAAGTATAATACCAGACGTAGAAGATTAATGCCTTATATCCTTATTTTCTCTTCAAGCTTAAAGTAAGAAAGAACATATTCATACAAGGAAACACAAGCTTAGTTATGTCAATCCATAAAAGATCAATTAAAACTTCAATGCTCCATGTCAAAAAGTGAATCTAGCTTGAAAACAAACTTGTGATCCTCTTATTGAGCCTTTTAATAAGTTTTGTATCTCCTTAATTTTGTATAGTAAAGGCTTGTAACATCCCAAAGCTTCAATCCAAGCTTATCAAGATCAAATCAATCAAAATCGGGGTTTACAAAAACTTTTCCAAATTTAAAATGAAAGCATTCATATGTGTGTGCATTTAAAATATGAGTTGTTTTGAATTGCCATGATTGTGTGATCCTTTGCTTCTAAAATGTTTCTTAGGTGATTTAAACATCATCTACATAATTCCCAAACTTTTCCTAAAGAAAATCAAATAAAAAAGAATTAAAAAGGAGGAATGGTCATTTTGGCCATTTTAATTCACTACACTACTTTGAGTCTTCCTATCACTCATTTCTTAATAGAAAAAATTCTTGATCTTTGTACCCCTTGCTAGTACACATAATGAGGTACCAAGGCCCACCTTTGGATCTACTAAAAACATTCTGTTACTTATTTTAAATTGCATTTGAAAATTGAATCTAATGCATATGCATAGATCACCCCTATTTCAAAACCCATCTATTTGAGCTCCACTTTCAAAATCCTTGCAACCAAAGACTGCCTAGAACTAGTGGAGATCACTCAAAAATTTTGAAACCAAAATTCAAACTTTCTTTCATGCGGCCATTTAATCAAACACTTGGCATGCATAATCTCTACTCTAATCCTAGCTCACTGTTTACTATAGGGTTTTGCCGCAAATGATCTTCATTTATCTCCTCTGTCCCCTCTTGATCTAACCAAACCCCTAACACCCCTATCCCTTGTCCCTAGTCCCCATGCCATGCCATGCCGAGCCATGCCTCGCCGGCCCCTTGCCCCGCTGCAGCAGACCATTTCCTCTCCCCTCGCCATGTCTAGGAGGTAGCCAGCACCTCACCGCCATCCCCTGTCCCTTGCCCGATCCCAGGAGTGCAGTGGACCACCGAGCACAAACCGCGCCCAGTGCCACCGCACCATGCCAGTGCCGCCCCCAGAGCGCGCTCTGTCCCTACTCGACCAGACCGCCCCTTGGCCGCAGCCCGCGCCCGCCGCTCCGCCACGACCTGGAGAACACCCTAGACACCCCCGCTAGCCGCCCAACGCCTCACAGCCACCGCTCGCCATGGACACCGCCTCGTCTGCCGCACAGAGCGCCACCTCGCTCAGACTGCGTGCCAGCGCCCCTACGGCTGCATTGGATGCCTAGAGCACCGCCAGGGGACAGCACATCGATCGCCACCCTCAGCCATGCGTCTACCCCGCCGTAGCCATGTCGCCACCGTCGACTGCCCATCCCGCTCGGTCTCACCGTCGAGCCTATAAAAGGAGCCGTCCCCAGCCTCTTCTCTCCAAACCATCCCACTCCACTCACCTCTCTGAACCTCACCCACCCCTCGCTGGAGCAAGGCGAGCTCTGCTTAACCGGAATTGGAGCCGGGGTAGCCGCGGTAGGAGGAGAAGGGCGTTGTTGATTGCGACCACCCCAAGCTCCGCCGCAACCGCGCCTCGCCTCGCCGTCGTCTTCCACTTCATTTGCCCGCCTCACCGACCCGCTGGAGCTCTGGTACGCCCCTAGTAGACCCCCACCGAGCCGCTAGGGTTCGAGCTCGCCAGCAACCTGTTCGTCGTCGACGACGACCCTCAGCCGTAGATCTGTCTTCTAATCCTACGGCCCACAGCGTGCGTACCGTTTCGCGTGTTAAGTGCCGCTGACAAGCGGGACACCCCTGTCAGCTGAGACTCGTGCCGCGGAGCGCCACTGGGCCAGCCCAAGTCGTTTCCCGCGCTAGCCCACCCATTCAAATCTAGATGTTTTCTTTTTAGTTAAATCTAGTTTCTGTCTAGTATTTCAAAATTTAATTCTATGAGTTTTACAAATCCAAATTGCATGAAACAAATTTTGCCTGAAAGGTATTAAGATGATCTATCCAAGACCGTTGGATTTAATTCAATTAGAGTTATAGATCTCTCCTAATAAAAATAAGAAGACTGAAGCAATTGCAACATTTTTATAAAATCAACCAAGTTAGCTTTTGAGTTGATTCCAACTCTCAAAAATCACATTTCATCATATCTATCTAACTATGTAATAATATTAAGGTTTACATGCAGTGACTTTGGACTAGTACCAAAATAATGCTATATAGGCATTTCTAGTCACTTTAAATCATTAAATAATGAACTTAAATCAAAGTAATGTTGCTCCAACCTTTAATTACCATTCGCACATGTTAGAATATGTGGTGAGGACATGTGTCCACATGATCCCATATTTAGGTGGTGAATATTAAATCTTAGTAAATTTTTCAATGAGTAGAAATTACTTTTCTAAAATAAAAAGAATGAAACTATGGAATTAAACTTGTGATGCTTGTGATGACAATAGATCATAAAATGTGTGTCTTAGAATGCTACTTAGCTTAGTTAAGTATTGTTTGGTGATTGTGCACTCCCTATGTATTTATAGAAGATAGTATCGACCAAGCTTTCGAGGAGGAGGAGTTCTACCAAGAAGAAGAAGAAGAAAACTTCAACCACTGCACCAACCAAGGCAAGCTACTATTAGCAAGCTAGCACTATTTAAGTGCAAGCCACCATTAGCAATGCAAGTTAACACTTGCAAGTTTAGTGTTTCATAGGCTAGGATTAACTAGATGGTTTAGCTAAGATGCCTTAGGCATGCCTTGATCACACCCCTTTGACTATTGGTACTCCAAGTATTAGTTACAGGATTTTTACCCTCTTAGGTTATACAATGTTCTTTACTTGTTTTGAAGGTAGCATAAAAAGTATAAAACTTGACCTATTTAGAACCCTTTAGATGTCATTCTATGGCATGAGATTGAACCCATCTTTACCACCTTAGTGAACACTCTTAACCTAGTAGTTAGAGTAGATCAAAAACTTGAGTCACTTTAGATGGGAATACTTGGTGAAAATGAATTATGAAAACCTTAGAATGATGAGTCATTCTATTGAGATGTTTTGACATGTGTTGAGAAACACAAATGGTTGATGATGATGAAAATGTTGAGGCATGAGCCTTAACCCTTTTATAAAACTGATGGTTGGATTCGGATGCGATACCATTCCAAATTTACCGTAGAACCACATTACCTGAATTGGGTAAGGCTTAGCTGGAAATTTATATGCATTAGTATTAGTTCCCTCACGAGAGAGGTCTGAGCTGAGGCTACCTCTCATGATGTCCACCTATGCAGTGCCCAAGATGACTGATGGTCATGGTTGGGAGGCCATGCTCATAGGGGAGGTGCTTATACTAGTGTGTGTAAAGGGAAGGTTATGTTTGATTATCTGCATACTAAGTATGATGATTCAGGGTTATCCCTGACAGATGTATCAAATCTTGTGGTGAAAGTGTACCACCTCTGTAGAGTGTCAAACTATTCGAATAGCCACGTCTGCGGTTATGGACAATTGGAATGGCCATACTGTTTCGTTGTCAGGTGTTTTCTAAACATTTTAAAATGAATGATGAATCTTGACTTGACCACAACAGGGTTGTGTTTGTGACAAGAGTTTCCCCAACTTAAGTGATTCTATAGTTTTACCTTATCTTTCTTTGCTTCAGAACTCAGCTTCGGTTTCAAACTTAACTTGATAGTTAAACATAAACTTAGCACTTTAACTTAGTTTTATAATACTTGTTAGTGGTAGTTTGTGAGTACTTAAAGAGTACTCATGGCTTATGTCCTTGGCTATTATCATGGCCAGACTATGAAGGAGACTATCAAGATGATGGCCAATAGGACGACTATGATTACTAGGACCATCTGCCTTCGTCAGCATTGCATGTGCCCCTGAAGATGGACCCCACCGCTACACTTATCTTTTATTTCCGCTGCATGTTGTATTAAGACTGGATCATGAGATCCTTATTTGTGTAAGACCTTATGTATGGTTTGTAATGGATGATGTACTGTGATATCCAATCCGTTATGTCTCGCAAAAATGGTAATCCTGGGATTGCGAGGTATGGCATAACGGGCATCTGGGATTAAAACTCCGGGTGTTGACAAGTTGGTATCAGAGCCATCCTGACCATAGGAGACCCTAGTTAGAATGGACGTCAAACAAAAACTTAGTTTCAAAACCAAAGTGAGTATTTATGAAAAACTATCTCCTCTCTTTCCCTTGTGGATTCTTTCTCAAAAATTCATGTTCCTCAAAATTCTTCCACTACTACTTAAAATTTGACACACATGATCACTTTACTAACTTCCTCATCCTTAATTCTTGTAGATGGAGACTCAGTTCAGCAAGTTTTACTAGTTGGGAAACAGAGGTCAGCTGATCTTTGTAGCGTCCCAATTGCCTAACAATTGTAATGCTACTTGGTCTAGTAATACAATGGCTACTTCCTATATATAATTGTTCCATCATAATTATATCATGCTCATGTCATCATGCCACCTTGCATTTGAGCATCATATAAAACCCTTTTGATTTGGTTCTTCCCTCATATGCATTATTAATTGTATTTGGCTCTTGATAGATTGTATTTGAATCTTGATAAATGCCTGATGCCCAAGTTGAGTTGGGGGCATATCTTTTAATTCCTCTCCATCACCTTTCTTTGCCACCACCTTATAATCCCACCATCCCATTTACCCATGAGCCTTTATTTATTCTTGCCATTTAATTTAGCTCATGTGGGATGGGATGGACCCAATTCTATTTATCTTCTGCTTGGCCTTTATTCCATACTTTGGTAATACATGGGCATTTATTGCACATGCATGGGCCATGCAAATCTTCACCACCAGCTTTTCCCTTTTGTTTCCCTTTTGTTTTGAGTGGATCTTCCCTTTTGTTAAACATCTCTTTCTCTCACTCATACCTCCTCCTCTTGATCTTTGTCCTTGTCATGTGTATCAAGCCTTACCCTCTCTTAAACCATCATCTCATCCATGCATGATCAATTGAGGTTATACCTTATACCACCTCTATCTCTCACCTCACCCTTCTCTCTTCACCTTGTTGGATCTTGATAGAGCATCAACCCTAACACCATCTAACCTACCCCTCCCTTTAATACCTCACCACCTTCTCTCACTCTCTCTAGCTAACACCAACCCTAACAAAAACCCTAACCGAGCCACCCCTCTCTAGCTAAACCTAGCTACCCGACCCTCTCTCTCGGCATCTCTCCCTTTTCTCTATGCCATGCAGGCCCCACCTAGCTACCCATCTACCCCACTCCTAACCCTAGCCCTAGCTCACCCGAGCCTCCCCTCTCCTCTCTCTTTCTCTCACTGCCATGCTGGCCCTAGCCCGAACCTGGCCTCCCCCTTTTCCTGGCCCGCCTGCCATGCCCTACCTGCCCAAGTCGAGCCCCAGCTCGAGCATGTGCGAGGAGGAGGAGGGAAAAAGTGGCTGAAGCCACCTTTATCTACCCCGAGCCCCACAGGCCTCTCCCCTGTCCCTCTCCCTCGCTTTTAGCCACCTCCCCACGTCTCTGCTTTGCCAGATCCACCCCAGGGCCCTGCCCTCTCCCCTCCGTCTTCTTCACCGACGCCAACTCCTCTCGCCGGTCACCGCCAGTACCACCGGCGTCTCCTCGTTCCGGCCAGCACGCGCGTCGTGGAGGTGGTCGAGGAGACCAAGGAGGTTCCCCTGCTTCACCCTGGACGCGCTAGCGAGGAGGAGGAGCACCAGAACCGCCAGAACCACCGCTGCCCTGACGCAAACCCTAGTTCCGGGTCGTCTGCAACCTCGCCGCTCCGCAGCTCCCCGTCTCGATCTGAGCCCTCCGTCTAGCCCGCGGTGAGCCCCTGTACCTCCCAGACACCCCCATCTTCGCCGTCGTCGTCTGACCGCGCCAGACCATACACCAAACACCCTCTGCGCGCCCAGCATGCTCTCCACCTGTTATTATCTTTTGCTGCAATTGCGTCACCCCAGGTTGTGTCCGCTTTAGTGGCATAAAGACTTACTAAGTACCCCTAGGGTCTCACACGATAAATTGTTTGATTCAGATGAACAGGTGTACTCGCAAGATGGATACTGGGTGGAGGAGACAGATGATGTTGGCAACGATCATTCGGTGTAGAGATTCCGGGAACGGGGATCCGTGAGATCTGTGGGCGGGGTGTGTTTATTTATGTGGCATCTTATGCCAATTTGCTTCTTATCCGTACTCGGATCTTGTTTTCCGCTTCCGCCTGAGACTCTGATGTTTGTTGTATGAGGAGCTATCCTAAAATATTGTCTCTATCTAGGATATTGGAATCTTGCCATATGGCGTTGCTATATTTCTATTTCTTTTAGATGGAATGGCTCTGAGGACTGTTGTATGTGGCTTGCATACATACTCATTTGTGTATGTAGTTGATCCCTTCGCCTGCCGATTACGCCGCTCGTTCTTGTCCCGATGTTCTGAAAGTGGTTAGGACGGCCGAAAGGTCTACCGTGAGTGGCCCCGGGCCCCACCGTACTATTTTAACCACTTCCGCTCATCCAGGCAAGTAACTAAGAGCGTAATACACCGAGGTAGTTACAATCTTCGAGAGGGATCTAGATTCACTATCAAAGTTACTGGGACGCCCGCACCCGGAGTTTCTTGGAGCTCAACTTCCAGGACCCCCAGGAGGAGACTTATAGTGGCTAGTCACCGCAGATCTTAGAGGAAGCATTGAAGCACCAACTTCTGGGAGAATACATTTCTCCATAAGAGAGAACAACTGGCTAGATGGATTAGCCAGGGCAATGCATGAAGCTCTCGCACGTCTATGTGCCCTCAGCGTCAACAAGACCCAAGGAACCCGTTTTTCCCACTATGCAAGATGTGATTTCATGGGAATGCCAATGGAGATGCCGGGCCACCCCGAGTTGAGACGTCAAGTGGAGAACCTTGACTTCTTGCTGCATGACAGACAGTAGGAACTAGACAATGCCAAAGAGTTAGCTAACCATAACCGTGCCATTGCCGACTAGAAGGCCCAGACTTTCGCACTGCTTGTCCAAGACCGTCAGTATCTTCGCTGCTAGCATGCCAAGAAGGATAGCACCATCGCCCGTCTTCGCGAGAAGGTGGCCGACCTCGAGAAGACCGTCAAGGAGCAGGAAGCTCAGCTTGCAGCAAAGGAAGAAGAAGGTGAAGGTGAAGACATCCAGGGAAACATGGACTCTTACCTCAGCAATGATGATGATTTTCTGGTGGAGGATGTCGTGGACTTCTACACTGACGATGAGGACTCAGACTTCATCGACGATGAGTAGATGCACTAGAGCACTGTCGTAGCATGAGATATATCAATCTCACTGTATCTTAGCTTGCAGAATGGTTCTCCAAACCATCTGTTTTCCCTTTGATTGTTGTGGTGTGTGTTGTACCGTGTGCTTGCTTGCATGAATGAAAATGAAGTTAGTAGAAAAACCTGAGTCTAACTCAAAGTTTTAGCTTTGAAAACCCAAAACCCTGAACCTTAGAATTTCCCTCTTACCCCTATATCTCAATCTTCAGATGACTCGTGGAAACCAAGGAGGGAGCAGCTCGTCGCAAGACCCAATGCTGCAGATCTTGCAGAATCTCATAGCTGACCGTGAAGCAAGCAGGGCAGAACGCCAAGCCAACTTAGCAACACTTCAACAGATTGCCCAGATGGCTCTCAACAACCAAGGGCATGGAAATCAGGATCACCAGGGATCCAAACTCAAAAACTTTCAGAACACTAATCCCCCAATCTTCAACCAATCTGAGAACCCATTAGATGCTGATGACTGGTTACAGACCATGGAGAACAACTTGGAAGTTGCCAGAGTAGATGAAAATGAGAAAGTTCTCTTCGCCACCCACTATCTGGCAGGAGATGCAAGAGCTTGGTGGAATAGCATCCGCAATATGAACCATGGTCAAGTGATGACATGGGAAGCATTCAAAGTCAAGTTCAGCCGCACCCACGTGCCGCAAGGTCTAGTCAACAGAATGAGAGATGAGTTCCGTGAATTGAAGCAAGGAAGAATGACTGTGGTGGAGTACCGTCACAGATTCCTGTCACTTGCTACATATGCACCTGATGAGATCAACACGAAGGCCAAGAAGAAGAAGAGATTCTTGAATGGACTGCATGATGAGATGCAGACTGTCCTCGTCAATATCCGTTTCCAGGATCTCGAAGAGCTAGTCGACTCTGCCATTCAGATCGAAGAGAAGATTAACCAGGCAAACAACAACCGCAAGCGTCGTATGATGCAGTAGTCTGGATCCAACAGTCACCAGAAGTACCGTCCTAACCCTTCACCAGGATATGCACCAAGGAACAACCGACCCCCAAACTCTCGCCCAAGCTACCCCAACCGTTGCAGAGGCAATGTGAAGTCCGGAGGAAACCATCATAACTCCAGTAATGCCAACAATTTTAACCGTGCACCTCCCAAGAACAACAACAACAACAACAACAACAACAATGCACCCAGAACTGGCAGCAATGTTGTGCCTGTTGCAGTCAAGGACAAGTCCCAAATCACTTGTTTCGAGTGTGGAGTGAAAGGTCACTACTCCAATGAATGTCCCAAGAAGACTACAGCCAATGCCAATGTGAATGCCCCAGCTCAGCAGCAGCGTCGTGTTCAACCAGGAAGGAGATTTGCCCCAGGGAACCCTCACAACCTCAATGGCCGTCTCTTCCACATGAATGCAGAAGATGCCCAGGAAGCGCCAGATGTAGTGCTGGGTATGTTTTCTGTCAACTCAGTTTTAGCAACAGTATTGTTTGATTCGGGAGCATCGCATTCATTTGTCACCGAAGAATTTGCATGCACTAGTAAGATTCATCCAACCAACCTGAAGCATGTCATGATACTTCAAATCCCCGGTTCAACAACCAAAGCTAGAAAAATTTGCAAAGCTGTACCTATCAGAATACATGGGATAGATTTTTATGCCAACCTAATTGTACTTGGAACCAAAGGTTTGGAAGTAGTACTAGGTATGGACTGGATGTCACGGCATAAAGTATTGATAGACTGTGCTAAGAAAGCCATCACCATGACCAGTAGTTCTGGAATCATAGTAGAGCATATCTCAGAAACCTTACCCCGTCAATTCAAGTGCAACCAGAGTGTAGCCTTGCCCACCATTGACCAAGTCAGAGTAGTCTGTGAATACCCCGACGTATTCCTAGATGAATTGCCAGGTATGCCCCCGGATAGGGATATTGAGTTCATTATCGAACTAATCAACGGAACCGGACCTATAGCCAAGAGACCCTATAGCATGAACCCCTCAGAGTTAGTGGAACTGAAGAAGCAGTTGGATGCTATGCTAGCCAAAGGTTTGATTCAACCAAGTGCATCGCCATGGAGATCACCAGTGTTATTCGTCAACAAGAAAGATGGAGGCAAGCGTCTATGCACAGATTACAGAAAGTTGAATGATGTCACCATCAAGAACAAGTACCCCTTGCCAAAGATAGAGGATCTATTTGATCAGTTGACTGGAGCCTAGGTATTCTCAAAGATTGATCTTAGGACTGGTTATCACCAACTTAAGATTCGTGCAACGGATATTCCGAAGACCGCCTTTACTACTCGTTATGGTTTATACGAGTATACGATTATGTCTTTTGGATTAACCAATTCCCCTGCTTATTTCATGAATCACATGAATAAGATCTTTATGAATTCCCTAGAAAAGTTTGTGGTTGTGTTTATCGACGACATCCTTATCTACTCCAAGTCCGAAGAAGAGCATGAGAAACATCTGAGAGTTATCCTAGAAACCCTGAGAGAGCATCAGTTATATGCCAAGTTCAGCAAATGTGAGTTTTGGCTGAAGGAAGTAGGATTCCTAGGACATATTGTGTCTGCCGGAGGAGTCTCTATTGATCCTGCCAAGATCAAAGATGTCGAAGAATGGGAAGCCCCAACCACTCAAACCCAAGTCCGTGCATTTCTCGGATTAGCGGGATATTACCGCAAGTTCGTAGAAGGATTCTCGAGCATAGCCCGACCAATGACCCAATTTTTGAAGAAGGATAAGAAGATTGAATGGACAGACAAGTGTGAAGCCAGTTTTCAGGAGTTGAAGAAGAGATTGATATCAGCCCCAATTTTGGTCATGCCAGACATCAAGAAGCCCTTTGATGTATATTGTGACGCATCCAAGATTGGTCTAGGATGTGTATTGATGCAAGAAGGCAAAGTCATCGCGTATCTGTCTCGACAACTGAAGCAGCATGAGCAGAACTATCTGACCCATGATCTTGAGCTAGCAGCTGTAGTTCTAGTACTGAATACATGGCGTCATTATTTGATGGGTAATCGCTGTGAGATTTACTCAGATCATAAGAGCTTGAAGTATATCTTCACTCAGAATGAGCTAAATATGAGGCAAAGGAGATGGATAGAGTTAATCAAGGATTATGACCTTGACATTCACTATCACCCCGGCAAAGCCAATGTGGTAGCGGATGCTCTTAGCAGATTGTCGTGTAGGCTTAACACCATGATCAAGGAGAACCAACCCAGTTTGTATGAAGAGTTGGAGCAGTTCAGGACTGAATTAGTTAGCAAAGGATTCCTAGCTAGCATTGAACTTCAACCCACATTGATTAGCCAAATCAAGGAAGCCCAGAAGGGAAATGAGAGTATCGACGGAATCAAACGTCGTATCGGTACAGGAAAGGTACCTGGATTTACTGAAGATGAAGAAGGAGTACTATGGTACAAAGGACGTATATGTGTTCCAGCAGATTCGGAGTTGAAGGAAGTTATCATGAAGGAAGCTCATGATACTCTTTTTTCTATCCACCCCAGAGGAACAAAGATGTATCAGGATTTGAAAGAACAATTTTGGTGGCACAAGATGAAGAGAGAGATCGGAAGCTACATCGCCAAATGTGACATTTGTCAAAGAGTCAAAGCAGAACATTAGAGACCTGCAGGACTATTGCAACCCTTGCAGATTCCGGAATGGAAATGGGATTCCGTTGGAATGGACTTTATCACCAGTTTACCTACTTCTAGTAGGGGAAATGACTCAATCTGGGTCATAGTTGATAGACTGTCCAAGGTAGCCTACTTTATACCTGTCAAGACCACTTACCAGAGTGCAAATTTAGCAGAGTTATACATTGCTAGGATTGTTAGTCTGCATGGAACCCCCAAAACCATAGTATCAGATCGAGGAACTCAGTTACCTCGAGATTATGGCAGAAAGTTCAGGAAGGATTAGGAACCAAGTTTAACTTCAGCACCGCATATCACCCGCAAACTGATGGACAGACTGAAAGAGTCAACCAGATCCTAGAGGATATGCTTAGAGCTTGTGTGTTGGAATATGGATCAAAATGGGAAGACTGCCTGCCTTTCGCAGAATTCTCATATAACAACAGTTATCAAGCTAGTTTGCAGATGGCACCATTTTTATTCCTATACGGAAGAAAATGTCGTACCCCTTTGAATTGGTCGCAAGTAGGAGAGAGTCAGATCTTCGGACCCGATATTCTCCGCGAAGCGGAAGAGAAAGTTCACAAAGTCCGTGAGCACCTCAAGACCGCCCAGTCCAGACAAAAGAGTTATGCTGACAAGAGAAGGAGAGACCTGACTTTCAATGTCGGAGATTTTGTATATCTCAAGGTTTCACCCTTAAAAGGAACTCAACGCTTTAGTCTGAAGGGCAAGTTAGCCCCCAGATATATCGGACCTTTCCAGATTCTGAACCGCCGAGGAGAAGTATCGTATCAGCTGGAACTGCCTGAAGAGATGTCAGCCATCCACAATGTGTTCCATATCTCGTTACTTCGCAAATGTTTGGAAGTGCCCGAAAAGACATAAGTTTCCAAGAACATCGATCACAGAGCTGTGGAAATCAACAAGGACCTAACCTATCGAGAAGTACCCATCCGTATCTTAGAAGAAGCCTACAGAACCACCAGGACCAGGAGTATCAAGTTTCTCAAGATTTAGTGGAGCAACCATACCGAGGAGGAAGCTACTTGGGAGCGAGAAGATTACATTAGGACAGAGTTCCTAGATCTATTTAGTTCCTAGTTTTCTTTGTAAATCTCGGGACGAGATTTTGTTTAAGGGTGGAAGGTTTGTAACATCCCAAAACTTCAATCCAAGCTTATCAAGATCAAATCAATCAAAATTGGGGTTAACAAAAACTTTTCCGAATTTAAAATGAAAGCATTCATATGTGTGTGCATTTAAAATAGGAGTTGTTTTTAATTGCCATGATTGTGTGATCCTTTGCTTCTAAAATGTTTCTTAGGTGATTTAAACATCATCGACATCATTCCCAAACTTTTCCTAAAGAAAATCAAATCATAAAGAATTAAAAAGGAGGAATGGTCATTTTGGCCATTTTAATTCATTACACTACTTTGAGTGTTCCTAGCACTCATTTCTTAACAGAATCAATTCTTGATCTTTGTACCCCTTGCTAGTACACATAATGAGGTACCAAGGCCCATCTTTGGATCTGCTAAAAACATTTTGTTACTTATTTTAAATTGCATTTGAAAATTGAATCTAATGCATATGCATAGATCACCCCTATTTCAAAACCCATCTATTTGAGGTCCACTTTCAAAACCCTTGCAACCAGAGACTGCCTAGCACTAGTGGAGATCACTCAAAAATTTTGAAACAAAAATTCAAAACTTTCTTTCATGCGGCCATTTAATCAAACACTTGGCATGCATAATCTCTACTCTAATCCTAGCTCACTATTTACTACAGGGTTTTGCCCCCAAATGATCTTCATTTATCTCCTTTGTCCCCTCTTGATCTAACCAAACCCCTAACAACCCTCTCCCTTGTCCCTAGTCCCCATGCCATGCCATGCCGAGCCATGCCGAGCTGGCCAACCCTTGCCCCGCTGCAGCAGACCATTCCCTCTCCCCTCGCCATGTCTACGAGGTAGCCAGCACCTCACCGCCATCCCCTGTCCCTTGCCCGAGCCCAGGAGTGCAGTGGACCACCGAGCACAAACCGCGCCCAGTGCCGCCCCTAGAGCGTGCTCTGTCCCCGATCGACCGGACCGCCCCTTGGCCGCAGCCCATGCCCGCCGCTCCGCCACGACCTGGAGAACACCCCAGACACCCCCGCTAGCCGCCCAACGCCTCACAGCCACCGCTCGCCGTGGACACCGCCGCCTCTGCCGTGCAGAGTGCCACCTCGCCCAGACCGCGTGCCACCGCCCCTATGGCAGCATTCAATGCCTAGAGCACCGCCAGGGGACAGCATGTCGATCGCCACCCTCAGCCATGCCTCTACCCCGCCGTAGCCATGTCGCCACCGTCGACTGCCCATCCCGCTCGGTCTCACCGTCGAGCCTATAAAAGGAGCCCTCCCCAGCCTCTTCTCTCCACACCATCCCACTCCACTCACCTCTCTGAACCTCACCCACCCTCGCTGGAGCAAGGCGAGCTCTGCCTCGCCGGAATTGGAGCCGAAGCAGCCGCGGTAGGAGGAGAAGGGCATCGTTGATTGCGACCACCCCAAGCTCCGCCGCAACCGCGCCTCGCCTCGTCGTCGTCTTCCACTTCGTTTACCTGCCTCGCGGACCCCGTTGGAGCCCTGGTACGCCCCCAGCAGACCCCCACCGAGCCGCTAGGGTTCGAGCTCGCCGGCGACCTGTTCGTCATCGACGACGACCCTCAGCCGTAGATCTGTCTTCTAATCCTACGGCCCACAGCACGCGTACCGTTTCGCGTGTTAAGTGCGGCTGACAAGCAGGACCCCCATGTCAACTGAGCCTCCCGCCGCGGAGCACCACTGGGCCGGCCCAAGTCATTTCCCGCGCTAGCCCACTCATTCAAATCTGGATTTTTTCTTTTTAGTTAAATCTAGTTTCTGTCCAGTATTTCAAAATTTAATTCTGTGAGTTTTACAAATCCAAATTGCATGAAACAAATTTTGCCTGAAAGGTATTAAGATGGTCTATCCAAGCCCGTTGGATTTAATTCAATTAGAGTTATAGATCTCTCCTAATAAAAATAAGAAGACAGAAGCAATTGCAACTTGCAACATTTTTATAAAATCAACCAAGTTAGCTTTTGAGTTGATTCCAACTCTCAAAAATCAAATTTCATCATATCTATCTAACTATGTAATAATATTAAGGTTTACATGCAGTGACTTTGGACTAGTACCAAAATAATGCTATATAGGCATTTCTAGTCACTTTAAATCATTAAATAATGAACTTAAACCAAAGTAATGTTGCTCCAACCTTTAATTACCATTCGCACATGTTAGAATATTTGGTGAGGACATGTGTCCACATGATCCCATATTTAGGTGGTGAATATTAAATCTTAGTAAATTTTTCAATGAGTAGAAATTACTTTTCTAAAATAAAAAGAATGAAACTATGGAATTAAACTTGTGATGCTTGTGATGACAATAGATCATAAAATGTGTGTCTTAGAATGCTACTTAGCTTAGTTAAGTATTGTTTGGTGATTGTGCACTCCCTATGTATTTATAGAAGATAGTATCGACCAAGCTTTCGAGGAGGAGGAGTTCTACCAAGAAGAAGAAGAAGAAAACTTCAACCACTGCACCAACCAAGGCAAGCTACTATTAGCAAGCTAGCACTATTTAAGTGCAAGCCACCATTAGCAATGCAAGTTAACACTTGCAAGTTTAGTGTTTCATAGGCTAGGATTAACTAGATGGTTTAGCTAAGATGCCTTAGGCATGCCTTGATCACACCCCTTTGACTATTGGTACTCCAAGTATTAGTTACAGGATTTTTACCCTCTTAGGTTATACAATGTTCTTTACTTGTTTTGAAGGTAGCATAAAAAGTATAAAACTTGACCTATTTAGAACCCTTTAGATGTCATTCTCTGGCATGAGATTGAACCCATCTTTACCACCTTAGTGAACACTCTTAACCTAGTAGTTAGAGTAGATCAAAAACTTGAGTCACTTTAGATGGGAATACTTGGTGAAAATGAATTATGAAAACCTTAGAATGATGAGTCATTCTATTGAGATGTTTTGACATGTGTTGAGAAACACAAATGGTTGATGATGATGAAAATGTTGAGGCATGAGCCTTGACCCTTTTATAAAACTGATGGTTGGATTCGGATGCGATACCATTCCAAATTTACCGTACAACCACATTACCTGAATTGGGTAAGGCTTAGCTGGAAATTTATATGCATTAGTATTAGTTCCCTCACGGGAGAGGTCTGAGCTGAGGCTACCTCTCATGATGTCCACCTATGCAGTGCCCAAGATGACTGATGGTCATGGTTGGGAGGCCATGCTCATAGGGGAGGTGCTTATACTAGGGTGTGTAAAGGGAAGGTTATGTTTGATTATCTGCATACTAAGTATGATGATTCGGGGTTATCCCTGACAGATGTATCAAAACTTGTGGTGAAAGTGTACCACCTCTATAGAGTGTCAAACTATTCGAATAGCCGCGTCTGCGGTTATGGACAGTTGGAATGGCCATACTGTTTCGTTGTCAGATGTTTTCTAAACATTTTAAAATGAATGATGAATCTTGACTTGACCACAGCAGGGTTGTGTTTGTGACAAGAGTTTCCCCAACTTAAGTGATTCTAGAGTTTTACCTTATCTTTCTTTGCTTCAGAACTCAGCTTAGGTTTCAAACTTAACTTGATAGTTAAACATAGAGTTAGCACTTTAACTTAGTTTTATAATACTTGTTAGTGGTAGTTTGCGAGTACTTAAAGAGTACTCATGGCTTTTGTCCCTGGCTATTATCATGGCCAAACTATGAAGGAGACTATCAAGATGATGGCCAACAGGACGGCTATGATAACTAGGACCATCTGCCTACGTCATCATTGCCTGTGCCCCTGAAGATGGACCCCACCGCTACGCTTATCTTTTATTTCTACTGCATGTTGTATTAAGACTGGATCATGAGATCCTTATTTGTGTGAGACCTTATGTATGGTTTGTAATGGATGATGTACTGTGATATCCAATCCGTTATGTCTCGCAAAAATGGTAATCCTGGGATTGCGAGGTATGGCATAACGGGCATCTGGGATTAAAAATCTGGGTGTTGACAGGGCTTCAATGGGAATATGAATTTACTTGCGGTTGGCAGTCATATCCATTCAACACTTTATCCATTTGTTAAGCTCATCAAAGTTAGAGAGATGTCAAGAATACTATACAAGCTTAGGTAAATCAGGACCATCAAAGTAGAGTTTAATATAAGTATAAATAACTAGAAATACAACAATCAATCCAATTCTTCTAGTTAACCCTCAGCTTGCCAAGGAACACTAGGATGTTTTAATAGCAAAATTGAGTAAGAGAGTTTCATGTCCCAAGTAGTATAACAATGAAGTGTATTGTTTACACCCACATCAATAAATCAAGTCTATTAAAAACACTTCTAATCCAATAATTGTCTTTCAAGAAAAATTCGTAAAGTAGTAATGAGACCATACCAAGGACTTGTTATGTGGATCCTCATAGATATCTTTTTTCTTTCATTCATTTTTTTCAAGGACCGCTGAATATTTATTTTCCAAGTGTTTGCACATCCTTTGGAAGTACCAATACTTTTGCCCATACATTGACATGTATGCCACTCATGTCATCAACTCATAGCCGAAATCCGTGGTTATACCATAGATTGTTCAAAAGCTAGCGGAGTTGTTGGCATCCCAAAGGTGTGCATTAGAGACATATAACAAGGTTGTCTCAATTCTTTCTTCCCTTTTTTTGAGCTAGTACCGCGGTTTTATCCAAAAGGTTAGCTTTGGCATGCATCACAATTACCACTATACTTTATTTCAATCAAACAATTCATTTCATGAGTGTCGTCAAGACTATCAAAATATATATGGAATTAAGTATATTTAAGGGTAAACTCTCAAGACAATCATTCATCAAACAAGTCATAAATTTCAAACTTTTTCTTGTTGTACTTGTTTGGCAATATTCTTTCCAAGGCAAGACTCGGTTAGCTAAAAGAACTAGAGAAAAAGCTTCCACAAGTAATCATTCATTCTCATAAAAAGCTTTACTCTAACTATTTTGAATTACTCCCACTAGCATGGCATCTTCACAAATCAACCAATCTAAGATAAACAATTCAAACTTCAAAAGCGGGATACAAAGGTTTTAAGTGTAGAAATTATGGCAATGCATTTTTAGAGGATCACAATGTTCTTCTCAAGCCGGATAAAG
Organism: Avena eriantha; assembly: GCA_910589775.1. NCBI lineage: Eukaryota > Viridiplantae > Streptophyta > Magnoliopsida > Poales > Poaceae > Avena > Avena eriantha. The sequence goes on along the minus strand of OU342745.1, from coordinate 272,266,754 downwards.
ATATTAACAACGTGCATCAAGCTCTAACTCCACTCTTATGAATCCCAACAAAAGCAAGTGCATCCATTATACAAACATGAAACACAACTTACCTAAGCAAGCATTCAAAAACAGCAGATACGTGATTACACAAAGAGTTTCATCGAACAAGAACATTGCAAAAGACTCTACAGATGTAGAAGTAACTTCCCCAAGCTAGAACTTTTGTAAGAACCAAACTTGAATATATTACCATAAAAAAAGAAAATGCAGTTATCAAAAGAGAGTATGAGAAGTGGTTACCTCCCAAAACTTGAACAAAGAAATGGTGACACACTTTACCGTTGAGGTACGAATAACCTCACTTTTGATGGACCTGGAACTTTGGTTCAACGAATACTTCCTTGTTGAAGTGTTGAGTTGAAACAACCAAGTGTCCTGTGCAAGTATTTATACGGTTGACACAAACCATGCACGTCATCACACAAGGTTCAAGTCCCTGTAAAAATAACAAATGAAGTAAAAGCAAATGATTTAGTGTACGAACGGAGTTCGTTCACCCAACCGTGACAAGAAAATAAAAAACACGAAACACTACAGATAAATATAGGCTAGGGAGTTCCGAAGGTAGGTAAAATAAAATGAATTATAAAGGAACATGTAGAAGGTAACCCACTGACCTGAGATTGTCAAAATAAAAATATTGGAGGGGTTATAACCTTTTTGTACTCGTCCCTGCCCTTACTGCATGATGCTTCTCCTTGGTACGGGCGCGTGGTACGGACGGACTCCGCCCGTACTGCACCTTTTCTTCTCTTTTTTTGAAGGCTCCCGACGAAGTTGGTACGACCGGGTGGTACGGGCGGGGTGCGCCCGTACGAGTGGTCATTAAAACTTCAGTGTCCTCTTCCTGTTTTCTTTGCCTGATAACAAGGTCAGTACAAGCAGACAGTATGGATGCGTCCGACCGTACCAATGCTCGTTAAGCATGTTGTCAACTTCCTAGAGAATTTCTACTTCTTCCAAATTGTCACATGAGCGGTACGGGCACGTGGTACTGACATGTCCGCCTGTACTGCTGCTCGTTAAGCTCACTGTGAGATTCAGAACAAGTTGATTTTCTCTGAAAATAATACTAAGGACCTGATACATTAGTCCAACATCCAAACAAAGCAAACATATATTTTGGTTGAGAAGATTTAACCAAGATATGCAACACATGATTAGAGCAACAATAATTCTACTTGTTGAAAATAGTCCCAAGCCCACCCTAATAGTAAATCATGCATATATACAAGTGCCAATGCAACATGAATGCAACTAAACACAAGACACAAAATTAAGAAAGACACCTAAAAACTTCCGGGTTGCCTCCCGGCAAGCGCTTTCTTTAAAGCCATATAGCCAGGCTTAAATGCTCTATTAAATCATCCACCTGGATCCTAGGGGATATCAATTAGAGGTGTACTTGTACTTACCTCTAGAAAAGGGTTGGAGCATCTCATAGTAGAGTACCGTCGAAGTCATACCCTCTTGTAGTGCATCGGCATCATGTAGATAAATAAGTCCTCGCTTACAAGCGAGAGTGGATGCACGAAGTGTGGTGCGCATGCCTCCTTATATAGCTGCAATGAGAGGATTAAAGATTGAAATATAATTATTGAACTTTTACCTTGGTTACCATTGTAGGGGAACACTTCATAATATTCTTCCTTTGCAACAGCGGTTAAATCAGATCCCTGCATATTAGCATCGAAAGATTCATAGCAAGGTTCTATCTCTAGTTCATCATTAGTAATTCTCTCCTCATGAGTATCTAGGCACAAGGCCTCCGCAAATAAATTACAATCCATTTTAGCATTATAAGAATCATTACTAGAGAGAGAGGCATCATAAACAAATGTAGTATTTGTAATGTGCCAATCTTTGTCAACCTCACCTTTTTGTTGTCCCTCCTCTTTATCTTGTGGTTCGTGCAAATGGTTATCTTTGGGCACTACAGTTTTAGACTGTGCCTTACTCTCTACCACAAGTGAATTATCACTAACATGTTCTTGGCAATAAGATTGTAACTTTGGTAACAAGTTGGGAAGTTGCATCAGAAGCATACTATCACTATTCTTTCTCATAATTAAATCTTTTGAGAGTAGATCATGGACACCTTTATAAACCAAATACTTGATACGTCCATTTTGCATCACTATTCTAAATCATAATTTACTATTATTCATTGATATATTTCATATTAAGAGATGATACTTATGTTATTTCATCTATTTTTGCATGGTTGATGACTTTTGGAGCATGGACCGCTGTAGTTAGGATTCTGATGGAAAAGGTGATGTTTGGAGGCAAAATTCGCGAAGATCGGACAATTCAGGAAAATACATGGAAAATTCTATTTTTCTAGAAGACGAATATTGCCAGAAGGGGGAGTGGAGATGGGCCACAGGGGGCCCACACCACCCCTTGGCGTGGCAGCCCTAGGCCACGCCAGCAGGTGGTGTGGCCACCCTGGCCGACTCCAGGCTCTCCCATCTGGCGTATATTATCCCCTCTAAACCCTAATACTAGAGGGGCAACCATAGAAAGATTTCACCGCCTCTGTGGGGCAGAAAACACCGAGAGAGAAAGATCTCTCCGGCAGATCGAATTCTGTCAGGGGAATTCCTTCCCGGAAAGGGGAGATCGTCGCCACCAACACCACCATCAAGTTGGACTTCATCGGGATCATCATCATCATCACCACCATCATCTCCACCAGCACCATCATCACCACTTCATACCACTGTAACAATTGGGTTGAATCTTGCATAGTTCTTAGGGGAAACTTTCCCGGTGTTGATTACTCCTTGTAGTTGATGCTATTGAGTGAACCATGGAACTATCGTTTATGTTCAGATTGTTACATATCATTATATCATCTCTGATCTTGATCCATATGATGTCTTGTGAGTAGTTCGTTTAGTTCTTGAGGACATGGGAAGAGTCATGTTGTTAGTAGTGGAGTTGTGTTGAGAAAGATTCAGTGTTTTGATATTTAAGTTGTGGTGTATTTCTTCTAGTGGGGTCATGTGAACGTCGACTACATGACACTTCACCTTTATGGGCCTAGGGGAATGCATTGTGTATTTGGCTACTAATTGTAGGGGTTGCCGGAGTGACAGAAACATGAACCCCTATTAGGAAACCTTTGCACAAGGGATGTCAGGGTCTTAGAGTTTAAAGTTGTGGTTAGGTTTCTACCTTAATTACTTTCTTGTACTTGCGGATGCTTGCAAGGGGTATAATGACAAGTATGTATTAGTCCTAGGAAGGTCGGTACATTAGCACTGGTTCACCCACACAACACTTAGCAAACTAAAGAAGATTAATCAACTATATGAAGCGAAAGCACTTGACGATATTTCCGTGTGTCCTCGAGAACGTTTGGTCATCTTAAGTAATACAACCGGCTTGCCCTTTGCTATAGAAAGGATTGGGCCACTTGTTGCATTTATCATTATTGTATTTTATTTACTCATACTTTATTTATCTGTATTACCAAAGCCCCCTAAAAATCCGTTTGCTAAGTATTTCTAGAGAATTCCTGCTCCAAGCCATTCGCTAACACCTTCTGCTCCTTGTTGGGTTAGACACTCTTACTTATCGAAAATATTGCGATACACCCCCTATACTTGTGGGTCATCAAGACTATTTTCTAGCGCTGTTGCCGGGGTGTGAAGCGCTATTGGAGAGTGGAATTGGTAAAGGAAACTTCTACTGTGAGTATTGTTTACTTCTGCTAGTTGCTTTATTTTCGTTATGGATAATTCGCTGAGTTTCTTATTTGGTAATGCTACTACCACTGCTAAGGTGGTAGATAATCCACCACCTGCTGAAAAAGATGTTTTCAAAATACCTATAAGAATTATTGATCGTGTTATGGATAACTATTATGTTGGAGATGAAACTGTCCATCCTGGTGATCATTTTCTCTTTATACACGAATTATGCGGGTTGTTTAAGTGTGCAGGTATTACAACAGATCAAGTAATGAAGAATTTATTCTCATTGTCATTGAAAGGAAGAGCCGAGGAATGGTATAAGCTGCTGAAGAATGGTCAAGCTCTTGAATGGGAGGAAGTAGTACCTCTCTTTTATTCAAAATTTTATCCTCCTAGTGGGATTCATAAAGATCGGAATCAAATATACAACTTTTGGCCTCTTGATGGAGAGAGTACAGCTCAAGCTTGGGGGAGATTGAAGTTACTAATGCTCAAATGTCCTATTCATGAGCTCCCTCACAATATTATTATCAATAACTTTTATGCAAGGCTTTCTCTTCATGATAAGGATCTATTGGACGCTTCTTGTGCTGGATCATTTACACGCATGGAAGAAGGAGCTAAATGGGATCTTCTAGACCGTATTCAAGATAATGCTGAAGCATGGGAGAATGACAAAGGAAGGAAGTCAGGTATAAATTATGATTATGAATGCAGTGAATCTTTTATGGAACTGATGACTTTCATAATATTAGTAATGCTTATGGTCTAGACTCTCAAGTTATGGAAAATTGTTTTAAGTCCTTTGCCTCTTATATTGAAATTCTGAAAAAGGGATGGAACAAGTATCATGCACCATATAAAGATATTGTTGATTATGTTCCTGTTAGAAGTACTGAATTTTGCACTATTGATCACATCTTACCTGAACCTTATATCGAGAAAATACCCTTCCCGGATAAGGTAAAGGAGCATCCTATGATAACTAGTGTAATCAATAAAAGTACAAAGAGAACTGTAAAACCTGATGAACAAATAAACATTGAACCTGTGTAGCAATTGTGAAAGACCTTTTCACTAAAAGTGTAGAAGATGGACACATCGTCTTTTGTGAGGACGCTTCTAATATTGTCTCACATCCTAATAGAACTAAAAAGGCTAGTGTCCCTGTGCTTTCTGTTAGAATTGGTGATCATTGCTATTATGGTTTATGTGATATTAGTGCAAGTTCAAGTGCTATTCCTTACGAGCTTTACAAAGAAATTATGCATGAAATCAGTCCTTGCGAACTAGAAGAGATTGATGTGGTTATTCACCTTGCTAATAGAGAGACCATCTCTCCAATTGGTATCGTAAGAGATGTGGAAGTTCTTTGTGGTAACACTAAATATCCTATTGATTTTCTAGTACTTGGTTCAGCTGCTAGTAAAACCTATCCAATCATTTTTGGTAGACCTTTCTTGAGTACATGTGGAGCCATTATAGACTGCAAAAGGGAGAAAATTTTAACTACATTTGATGGGGAATCTTATGAGTTTAATTTTTCAAAATTTACTAAAGAACCTTGTGAAAATGAAACCCATAAAGAGGATTTTAGAGTTGAACAACTTGCTTCTATTTCTCTTACTCCTAATAATGCTTTGCAGCAATTTACCGAAGACCACGAAAGTGAAATCTTCATGGAAGAAAGAAATGAGATTGACGAGATTCTCCGTCGTCAACCTAAGATGCTTAAGCATAACTTGCATGTGGAAGATTTGGGTACCACATTGCAACCTAAAAAGGATCTGGTCTTCGATCTAAAACCTTTACCTGACGATCTTAAATATGCTTACATTGATGATAATAAAATATATCCTGCTATTATTAGTTCTAAACTTTCAGGGAAGGAGGAGGAAAGCTTATTGGAGGTATTGAAGAAACACCGAGGGGCTATGGGCTATACTCTGGATGATTTAAAGGGGATTTCTCCTACTATATGTCAGCATTCTATCAATATAGAACCAGATGCAAAACCAGTGGTAAAGCATCAATGTCGTTTAAATCCTAAGATGAAGGAAGTGGTAAGAAACGAGGTATTAAAACTCCTTGATGCTGGTATTATTTACCCGATTGCTGATAGTGAATGGGTTAGTCCTATTCATTGTGTCCCTAAAAAGGGGGGAATTACCGTTGCGCCAAATGGTAATGATGAGCTTATTCCCCAAAGAATAGTAGTAGGTTATAGGATGTGCATTGATTTCAGAAAAGTTAACAAAGTTACTAAGAAAGATCATTACCCACTTCCTTTTATTGATCAAATGTTAGAAAGGTTGTCTAAAAAGACCCATTTTTGTTTTCTTGATGGATACTCTGGGTTCTCTCAAATTGCTGTTAAACAACAAGATCAATAAAAAACTACTTCTACATGCCCTTATGGAACCTATGCTTATAGACGTATGCCTTTTGGTTTGTGTAATGCTCCTGCTACTTTTCAAAGATGCATGTCTGCTATCTTTCATGGTTTTTGTGAGGAAATTGTGAAGCATTCATGCATGATTTTTCCGTCTATGGGACTTCTTTTGATAATTGTCTGCACAACCTTGATAAAGTTTTGCAGAGATGTGAAGAAACTAATCTTGTTCTTAATTGGGAGAAATGCCACCTCATGGTCAATGAAGGGATTTTCCTCGAACATAAGATTTCTAAAAGAGGCATAGAAGTTGATAGAGCTAAAGTTCAAGCAATTGAGAAAATGCCCTGTCCAAGAGTTGTCAAAGGTATTCGTAGTATCCTTGGTCATGTTGGTTTCTGTAGAATGTTTATTGAAGATTTTTCTAACATATCAAAACCCCTCACTAATATTCTTCAAAAGGATGTACCCTTTGTTTTTGATGATGATTATAAGGAAGCTTTTGAAACTCTAAAGAAGGCTTTAACTACTGCTCCTATTGTTCAACCACCTGATTGGAGCTTACCCTATCAAATCATGTGCGACGCTGGTGATTTTGCTATAGGTGCTGTCCTTGGGCAACGAATATATAAAAAGTTAAATGTTATCCATTATGCTAGTAAGACTCTTGACGCTACTCAAAAGAATTATGCTACTACTGAAAAAGAATTCTTAGCTATTGTCTTTGCTTGTGATAAGTTTGGACCTTATATTGTTGACTCAAAAGTTACCATTCATACTGATCATGCTGCTATTAAGTACCTTATGACGAAGAAAGATGCTAAGCCTAGGCTCATTAGATGGGTGCTGCTCTTACAAGAGTTTGACCTACATATTGTAGATAGGAAAGGTGCTGAAAATCCTGTTGCTGATAATTTATCTCGATTGGAAAACATCTCTTTTGATCTTATGCCTGTTAATGATAGTTTCCCAAATGAACAGCTGGCTGCAGTAGGGGTAAGCTCGCGAGGGAGCCCTTGGTATGCTGATTATGAAACTTTATTGTCTCCAAGTATTTGCCTCCAACTTTTATAGCTCAGCAAAGAAGGAAGTTCTTTTACGATTTGAGGCATTATTTTTGGGATGACCCACATTTATATAAAGAAGGAGTAGATGGTATTATGCGAAGATGTGTTCCAGAATATGAACAAAAGGAGATATTACGGAAATGTCATGGTAGTGCCTATGGAGGACATCATGCGGGAAATAGAACCGCACAGAAGGTGCTACAATCAGGTTTTTAGTAGCCTTCCCTTTTTAAAGATGCAAGAAAATTTGTCTTATCATGTGATGAATGCCAACGAGTTGGTAACATTTCTACACGCAATGAGATGCCTATGAATTACTCTCTCGTTATCGAACCATTTGATTGTTGGGGATTCGACTTTATGGGTCCTTTCCCCCTTCAAAAGGTTATACCCATATTCGTGTTGCTGTTAACTATGTTACTAAGTGGGTAGAAGCCATACCTACAAAAAGTGCTGATGCGGAGACCTCTTTACAAATGCTTAAGGATATTATCTTTCCTAGGTTTGGAGTGCCTAGGTATCTCATGACTGATGGAGGATCTCATTTCATTCATGGTGGTTTTAGAAAGACCCTTGCTAAATATGATGTTAATCATAGAATTTCTTCAGCTTATCATCCCCAAGTAGAGCTATCAAATAGAGAAATTAAATCCATCTTGCAAAAGACTGTTAATAGATCTAGAAAACATTGGGCTAAAAAGTTGAATGATGCTTTATGGGCTTACAGGACCGCCTATAAAAATCCTATGGGAATGTCTCCTTACAAAATGGTTTATGGGAAAGCTTGACATGCCTTTAGAATTAGAACACAAACCTTATTGGGTAGTGAAAGAACTTAATAGAGACTGTAAACTTGCTGGTGAGAAAAGATTATTTGACTTAAGTTCGTTGGATGAATGGAGGAGTGAAGCATATGAGAATGCTAGACTCTTTAAGGAAAAAAAGTTAAAAGATGGCATGACAGGAGAATTCTTAAGAGGGAGTTCCATGTTGGTGAGAAAGTTCTATTGTATAGGTCTCATCTTAGATTATTTGCAGGGAAACTACTTTCGAAATGGGAAGGAACTTTTGTTATCGAAGAAGTATATCGTTCAGGTGCAATAAAATTTTCTTCTTTAAAAGATAACACTACACAAGTGGTGAATGGTTAGCGACTCAAGCACTATATTGCTGGAGATTCTTACAATCAAGATATTGATGTTACTCAAGTAGTAACTCTGGAAAAATTTATCAAAGACCAAATTTAGAGACCTATAGAGTCCGTTTTCGAATAGCTAATAGTACTAGTAAGAAAAGTTCCACGAAAAATCTGTGAAATTATATTTTTGCAGTTTTTATCCAACAAGGAAAGCAACAAAGCGAAAGAGGGACGGAAATGGAGCCAGGGTGGCTCACACCACCCCCTGGTGTGGGCCCCCTTGGCCGCGCCAGCAGGTGGTGTGGCCACCTCGGACTCCATCTCCGACCTGTTTTCTCCCAGTACCTTCCTTTTGTTGTAAAAATTCGTAATATATAATCCCCCGAATCCCCCAAGGTTCGTATATCCTATTCTCGTCATGTTTTTGTTTTGATCTGTTTCTGCCAGGAACTATTCTTAAAAGTTTAGAAGCACAATGGTCTCTGCCAATGATAAGGGCAAGGAGCCTATGAAGGAAGATCTCGAAGACCCCGACCGGAGAAGGAGATCAAGAGTAAAGATGAAGAGGAGGCAAATAAAAGCCAGCATCCGCACACCGGCACTACCATTGCAAGCATTGGAGTGTTGGCAAACCCTGCCAAGATCAAAAGGACTGCACGAATGTCAATTGGAGGGAAGCCTCCATGTAACTGTTTGGCTCCACGGTCACCTCCCCCACGCACCAAGAATCCCTTCCATACACTTATCCATGAGCATCAATTCCAGAATATGCCCAAGGAGGAACTACCCTCAATTGGGATATGCCTCGTTCTAATAATGTAGGAATAGAAGACTTCAAGGAGGAAGAGTGGGGAACGAATCGCAAGAGCTAGAATTCGCAACCCGACATGATTATGAGCTGCATTGAGCAAAACTCGGAGTTGATTCATACTCTCACCTTCGAGATTGAGGATTTGGGGAAATTAATCAAAAAGCTCATCGAGAGAATACCACCACCACCGAAGGAGTAATTCGTCATCAGGTTTTGGCATCCCCTTGGTTTGTTCCAAGATTGGGGGAGTGCCGCGGTATCACATCACTATCTTCTATCTTTTTACCTTTTTAGTAGATTCATATCATGAATAGAGAAGTTATCATGTAGGATGGTTTGCATTATGGAAGTGTCCCCCCTCTCGTTAGATATCTATTTTTTAACACTTCTTACCATCTTTATTTATCAGCAATCATAGTTACATCGGATCGTAACAGGGGTATAAGGGAATCAGGAGCCTGATCAAGCCAAGTTTGAACCAGCGTCCCTCTAGCTAGTCTAGCCAATTCATGAGCAATGGAATTGGCCTCCATAAAGGAGTGTTCAAAGATTACTCTCGAGAATTCTAAACAGAGATGGTAACAATCATCAAAGACGGCAGTAGCGGCACCACTTGAGTTGCCTCCGTCTTGCATAATCTTGATCACGTCGCTACAATCTGAAGATAGGATAATACGGTTGCACCCCACCGATTGAGCAAGGATTAGACCCTGTTTCATTGCATGCGCTTCAGCTGAGAACGCATCGAGGACGCACTCCAGTTTGTTATTCCATGCAGCAACGAAATTTCCATGGCAGTCCCGTATAACCGCTCCTGTAGTACCTCGCAGCTGATCAGCATCGAAGGAGGCGTCAACATTGACCTTAACAAACTCTTTGAGTGGTTTCAGCCATCCTTCCCTCTTCGGTTTTGCCTTGGGAGTATTCGCAGCATAGTAGTTTGAATATAGCGCATCAATTGCTCTTGCCGTCATCTCTGGGTCTTGTAAAGCTTCTCCTCTTGTTGCTTTACATCTTTCCCACCACAAGTACCACGCCATGACTGCAACCAGTCGTGGAATGCTAGCAGTACCAAAAACCGGAGTCACGTGTTGTTTAGTGCATAGAATATACTCAAGGACCGCCTGTCCCGCTCGGTCGATCACGCATGCACTGTCGATAATCTGCCCTAGCCCCAATTGGTCCCACACTCGGCGAGCTCTTTTTCACTCGAAGAGGAGGTGTTTTACGTCCTCCGCTCCAATGTTGCATAACGGACACTGAGGGCTAATTCTCATATGCCGATTAGCCAGAACTACCCGACATGGTAGCGTCTCCTGCATAATACGCCAGATACAAATTTTAACCTTGCTGGGCACTCTTAGTTTCCATATGTTAGCCCACATAGGATGCTTCTGCATTGGACCATCTTTTGCATGATTTAATCTATGGACAAACTGGCTTTCCCACTAAACAAAATAAGCAGACCGGACCGAGAATAGACATGTCTTGGTAAAGTGCCAGGATACAAAGTCGTCCATCGTATGAAAAGATAGCGGAATAGCCATTATTCGTCTTGCATCAACAGGCCAGAACGTCTGTGTCACAAGTTCTTCATCCCAAGTATTGGTGATCAGGTCAATGAGTTCGCTGACTCTTGTGAGAATATTTTGCCCCTTTGGCGTGATTACTTTCCTTGAGTGGCTGCTCGGAACCCACTCGTCCTCCCAGATATTGATCGAGTTTCCTTGTCCTACTCTCCATATCTGACCTTTTTTGAAAGTTTGTACCCCTGCCCATATACTCTGCCATGTGAAGGGGTTGCCTTTTCTCATCTCTGCATTGAGTAGGTCTCCTGATGGGAAGTACTTGGCTCAGAGAACCTTGGCGCATAAGGATTCTGGCTCCTCAATTAGTCTCCATGCTTGTTTTGTTAGTAGGGCTAAATTAAAGCAATGGATGTCCCTGAAGCCCGTCCCCCTTCTCCTTTTGGTACCCAATACATTTTCCACCATGCTAACCAATGCATCTTCTTCTGATTAGCACCATCTCCCTACCAGAACTTTGACATCGCTGCTATGATTCCTTTACAAAAATTTTGTGGAATCTTAAAGACCGACATTGCGTACGATGGTATAGCTTGCGCTATTGCTTTGAGCAAAATCTCTTTCCCACCCGCGAATAGGAGTTTCTCCTTCCATCCGATGATCCTCTTGCATATCTGGTCAACCAGGAACTCCGATCAGCTCCGACTATGGCCGGGAGTCCCAGGTATCTATCTGTCAACACTTCAGTCATTATTTCCAACATAGAACAAATGTCAGCCCTCTCCTCAACCCAGGTATTTGGGCTGAAAAAGATGCTCGATTTGTCCACGCTGATCATCTGGCCCGATGATGCACAGTATTCATCGAGGATCCTTTTCAAACATCCTGCATTCCCCACGTCTGCTTGCATTAAGATGAGTGAATCGTCCGCAAAAAGGAGGTTAGAGATAGCCGGCGCCTCCCTGCAAACTTTCACGCCGATTAGTTCCTCTTCTAGTTCCGCCTTAGCAAGTAAGGTCGTGAGGCCTTTTGCACACAGCAAGACCAAGTATGGTGAGAGCGGATCCCCTTGGCGTAATCCCCTTGGCACTGTAAATAGGTCACTCTCATCCGAGTTGACTCGGACTCTGTAGCGAACTGACGTTACACATTTCCTGATTAGTTTCACTCAACGTTGGTCAAAACCCATTTTTAGCATAACCTTCTCCAGAAAGCCCCATTCGACCCGGTCATAAGCCTTGTGCATGTCATGCTTGACCGCACACAGACCCTTCTTTCCTTGCCTCCTCTTCTTGATCGCATGGAAGCATTCATATGCCACAAGAACGTTGTCTGTAATAAGACGCCCAGGAACAAAGGCGCTTTGCGTTGGTCCAATAATCTCAGAGAGGAGCCCCTGAGTCTCGACGCCAACATTTTTGATATCACTTTGTAGACCACATTGCATAGGCTAATGGGCCTAAATTGTGTAACCTTCTCTGGATTTTTAATCTTTGGAATCAACACTATGGTAGTGTCATTCCAACCTTCTGGGATCTCACAATTATTCACAGCTTGGAGCACCTCATGGATCAGATTGTCTCCAAGAAGATGCCAAAACCTTTTGTAAAAAATGGCATGCAATCCATCCGGGCCTGGCGCTTTAAGATCGCCAATGCTGAATAATGCCTTCTTAACTTTGATACATTGCAAATGTATCTATAATTTTTGATGTTCCATGCTTAGTTTTATCCACTTTCTTGTGTTTTTTTCCAACTTTGGAGTACTTTTATTATGATTTCTTGGAATAACCTATCAACAAGAGCCACAGTGTCAGCTGCCTGTTTGCTGCTGTTTTTGGTTCCAAGAAAGTGAGAAAATGAATATTCTCGGAATTGGACGGGACAAAAGCCAAAGTGCCTATTTTTCCGGAAGGGATCAAGTGCCATTATATGAGACGGAGAGGGGGCAGGGGCCGGCCACACCACCTAGCCATGCGGCCAGGCTTGGCCCGCGCCAGGGGGTGGTCTGGCCGACCCCAGCACCCCCCTCAGCCTCTCCTTCCGCCTATAAGTTGCCCTTGGGACGAAAACCCTAGGTACCCGATCAAAAATCCACGAAAGAGTCTGTAGCCGCCGTCGTCTCTGTCCCTAGATCGGGGGGATCTGAAGCTCTTCCCGGCACCCTGCCGAAGAGGGGAATTCACCCTGGAGGCCTTCTTCATCACCATGCAAGCCTCCGGTGTGATGCGTGAGTAGTTCATCCTTGGACTACGGATCCATGTAGTAGCTAGATGGCTGGTCTCTCCTCCTTTGTGCTTTCATGTTTAGATCTTGTGAGCTCCGTTCATGATCAAGATCATTTATTTGTAATTCATACATGTTGTGTTTGCGGGGATCCGATGGATATTGAGATGCTATTTCAGATTGATTATTGATTCTGTCATGTCTTTGTTATTTGAGATCTTGCATGCTTTCCGTTGTTAGTAGCTATCTTGGCCAAGTAGATGCTAGCAACTCCAAGAGTTAGTATTTATGCTCGATAGTGGGTTCATGCCTCTGGTAATCTGGGGAAGTGACAGAAATCTCTAAGGTACTAGATGTGTTGTTGCTACTAGGGAGAAAACAACGATCCTTTGTTCATAGAACAATTGTATTGTTTACTTTACACGCAGTTCGTAAAGCAATAATCTGTTGCTTGCAACTTAATACTGGAGGGGGTTCGGATGATAACCTGAAGGTGGATTATTAGTCATAGATGCAGTTGGATGGCGGTCTATGTATTATGTTGTAATGCCCAATCAAGTCTCAAAGGAGTCAAGATGATTAGTATATGCATGTATTGCTTTCTCGGTGTTTGTCAATTGCCCCGCTGTAATTTGTTCACCCAGCATGTTATCTATCTAAGGAGAGCCACCTCTAGTGAACTATGGATCCCGGTCCTTTTTCTTTACATACAATCTACAACTGTTTACTGCTTTGTGTTTACTTTCTACAAACTTTTACTTCTTTCCATTCGATACGTTTAATCCTTTGTTTTCCGCAAAACACGGTGAGATTGACAACCTCATCGCAAGTTGGGGACAAAGTTCTGTGCCTGTGTTGTGTAGGTCTCCACGTTGCTACTAGCACCGGTAGTGCGCCCTGCCAAAGCTCAGCTAGTAACACCTTTGTGGTGTTTCCTTGCTCCTACTGGTTCGATTAAACCTTGGTTTCATAATTGAGGCAAAACTTACTGCTGTGCTCATCGTACCTTCCTCTTGGGGTTTCCAACGAGCTCTACGTCGAAAGCCAAGCGCATCAAGATATTTTCTAGCGCCGTGACCCGGAGATCAAAAGAAGAAGAGACTCCCATGTCTATGACGAGCACATGAAGATTTTTCTGGCGCTGTTGCTGGGGAGTCAAGGACATCTTCACAAGGGGAGTCCCTCATAACCAATCTCTTTACTTTGTTGTTTTTGTTTTGCTTAGTTTCTTTTCCTTTGTTTGCTTGTTTTGTTCTTCAAAAGAAATCCAAAAAAATTAGTTTTGCAAGTTTGCTTTATTATTTGAAAAACCCAAAAAAAAATTAGTTCCTTTCTTAAGTTGCCTTTATAACTAGCTCTTCTCCAATCACTATTTCATTATGGATAGCTCACTCAGTTTCCTATTTGGGAATAGTATTATGACTGCTAAGGTAATAGATGAACCACCGCCTGCTAGAACCTCCATGGAAGAAGAAATTGATGAACCTGAAAGCTCATTAGATGAAAAAGAGGAGGAGAGTGATGGACAAAAGGAGGAAGAATGGATCTACCCATGCCTACCTTCTAATAAGAGTAACTCTTTATCCCTTCCATTATTTGATTGTCCCCCATGCTTATCAAAGGAGGGTGAATGTTATGTTCCCGAGGATTATTTTGAAAATATTTATAATAAAGCTCTAGTGCTTGTAGATCATGAAAAGCATGCCTTATGTGATAGTTATGTTGTTGAGTTTATTCATGAGGCTACTAAAAATTATTATGAGAGAGGAAAATATGGTTGTAGAAGTTTTTATTGTAACGAAACACCTCTCTATGTGCTAAAAGTTTTGAAGTTACTTTTTTTTATCTTCCTATGCCTATCACTTTGTTCTTTGTGAATTTATTTGCATAAAAATTTCCTATGCATAGGAAGTGGGTTAGACTTAAATGTGTTTTGAATTTGCTTCTTGATGCTCTCTTTTACTTCAATTCATATTTCCTATGAGAGCATCTTCTCAAATGTTCATGCCTGACTTAAAGGCGTTAAAGAAAAGTACTTGTTGGGAGATAACCCAAGAGTTTTAGATGAGTCTTAGAAGTTATTACCTCTGTAATAACATCTCCTTATCTTTTTTATTTGCTTTTTGTGCCAAGAGTAACCTCTAATGAGAGTGAAGTAATGATTGGGAAAGTTACTGTCCCGAAACAGATTTCTGTGATTCACCGTAAAACTTCCAGAGAGAGCTATGTACGTCAAATTGAGCTGTAATTTTTTGTGCTTCTGCCCCAAGTTTTTATCTAACTTTCGTTAGTTCAACACTTGTTTATTTGAGCAACATAAGTTCTTCGGAAAAAAAATTCTTTACCTGCTGGTCTGTTTTGACAGATTTCTGCCATTTTCTGCATTTGCTTCTTGTTAGTTCCTTCTTGAGTTCCTTTGGGGAATTGAGATTTTTGAGGGAAGTTCTATGGTAGCTAGTGTTCTAATGGAAGTTTATTTGGTGTTAGAACTTAACCTTGAGACTTATTTACCTTGAGTGCACTGTTGCTAATGAGATTGTGTGAAGTTTTGTATGAAGGAAAAAATTTCAGGTGTATGGAAGGAATGTGTAATGAGATGAAGGATGGACTAAAGCTCAAGCTTGGGGATGCCACGCGTGTCACCCCAAGAAATATCCAAGAAGTACAAGCGTCAAAGCTTGGGGATTCCCAAGCCATCCCCTTCTTCATCAATAAAAATCTCAGGTTTCTTCCAAACGCTTCATTTTTATTGTTTCATGCACAGTTGTGTTTTTCTTGGAGCGTCTTCTTTTTCGTTTTTGTTTTGGTTTTCGTTTGCCTGGTTTGCTTAGCTTTCTGAATAAGTTGGTTGGACCCCCTCTTTCACACGTTGGTTTGCAAATAGTTGGGTTTGGTTTGGAAAAGAGTAGGAAAGTTCATACTTTTGTGGTAAAAAGAGCTCGTTTTTGACTGTGGCCTATGCTTTGTCATGTCATGCTTGATATTGTTTTGGCTTTAGGCTTAGTATTCTTTTCTGTAGCATGACTTGTTATAAACAATTGAGATTTCTTAATGTGCCTTGGATGAATCATGCGTTGTTTAGCATATTAAAGCATAGTATAGTGGTATTCTCCTTTGATGCTTTATTTGGGTTGACTTGGCCCATGCTCACACCATGTTATGACTGTCACAAGTCGCCATAGCCTTTATTATCCTTTAGTTTTCAACTTGTAGTATCACTTTCTGCTTTGATCAATGATGTTTTGTCGCTCTGCATGATTATGGCCATTATTGCTCTCTTAGTTTGTCGCTCCCAGTCTTTTGCTAGCCTCCACAACAAAGTATGAGTTCCACTCATGCATCCAACTCCCTAAACCAAGTTTTTCCAAAGAGTCCACCATACCTACCTATTAGCTTATGCTATTCCAAGTATATTCATGCTTTTGTTTACCTTCCACTTGTTATGAGAAAACGAGTGATTAAAGCTCTCACGAACTTGATGGCACACTTTACTTTTTGCCTCTAATAAACTTGAACCATTGGGTCCTTCTTTGTTGCGTATATGCTTGCGCTTTATAAGTTGAAATTAGCAGAACCATGTTTCATGGGGAACGCTTTCAACATTGCACTTGTACTTTGTACCCCGTTGATATTATGTTCTTTTGCTTACAGATCCCGGCGGTGTGAAATAAAAGTGGAACTTGTAAGATCATGGAGTTTGTATGTGTGTTAGAGAAACGTCTGGGCCGCTAGCCTAAGCCATGCCTAATCATGGTGGAAACTTGCAGCATCACCATAATGAGCACTCTATGAAGCATCCTCAATAAAAACCTATGCAAATAGCAAATAAAAAGATCGCTGAGATGTTCATTGTCTGCTTGCCTTATCATTTTTATTATGGGAAAGCTCCTGTATCATGTGCAAGGGGTACCCCGTTGGCGGTTCTTAATGATACACATATACTTACAATGACAAGAGCTTACTCGTGACTAAAGTTGAGTAGCATGAGGATCGGTCTTCGTAAGTAAGGGGCATGAGATTTCGGTTTATAACTTGTCAAGCATATCCTCTTAGTTGTGTCACTTTAACCTTAATCACCTTCAAGATGCTTAGGATAGGGGCAATGAGAGCTGAAAGCTTTAAGTACCATAATTTTTGGAAGCTCTTTATGAGACTTGAATCCCTACTTCCTTTTACAAAAAGCCTTTCTTCCACCATTATATTGTGTCTCCGCCTTCTACCTTTATGCACTACTTTGAGAGCGTAGTGGCCATTCTTAGTTCTATGTGCATTGTCCCAAGACTAGTTGATTGATGCATAACTTGTTATTGCTTGTTTGAAACTATTGTATCTAGTCACTCTTATGAACTTTGAAGGTGTCCTATGCATTTATATTTGCTACTCTATTGAGGGACAAGCTGAATACTATTATGCTATGTTTTCTTTATGTGAAACAAACAAACGTCTTGCAAAGCATTGTTATTCATGAATATTTTGTTTGTGCCTTTTCATGTTGCATCATAGTTTCTTTGTCTTATTGCTACAACTTTGTCTTTCATGTTATGATTGAAGTACTATGATCCCAACTTTGAATGTTTTACAAATACTTTGATCAAGTCTTTGATGCTACATGTCACCTCAAAAATTATTCTTTCTTTTTATCACTTACCTACTCGAGGACGAGCAGGAGTTAAGCTTGGAGATTTTGATACATTGCAAATGTATCTACAATTTTTGATGTTCCATGCTTGGTTTCATCCACTTTCTTGTGTTTTGTCCAGACTTTGGAGTACTTTTCATATGATTTCTTGGACTAACCTATTAACAAGAGCCACAGTGCCAGCTGCTTGTTTTCTGCTGTTTTTGGTTCTAGGAAAGTCAGAATATGAATATTCTCGGAATTGGACAGGAAAAAATCCAAAGTGCCTATTTTGCCGGAAGTCATCAAATACCAGAGTACGAGATGGAGAGGGGCCAGGGGGCCACCACACCACCTGGCCACGCGGCCTAGCCTGGCCCACGCCAGGGGGTGGTCTGGCCACCTCCAGCACCCCCTCGGCCTCCCCTTCCGCCTATAAGATGCCCTCGAGACAAAAACCCTAAGGACTTGATCAAAAATCCACGAAAGAGTCTGTAGCCACCGTCATCTCCATCCCTAGATCAGGAGGGGTCTGAAGCTCTTCCCGGCACCCTACCGGAGAGGGGAATTCACCCTAGAGGCCTTCTTCATCACCATGCAAGCCATCCGTGTGATGCGTGAGTAGTTCATCCTTGGACTACAGATCCATGTAGTAGCTAGATGGCTGGTTCTGTCAAGATCTTGTGAGCTCCGTTCATGATCAAGATCATCTATTTGTAATTCTGCATGTTGTGTTTGTGGGGATCCGATGCATATTGAGATGCTATTTCAGTTTGATTATTGATTCTATCATGTCTTTGTTATTTGTGATCTTGCATGCTTTCCGTTGTTAGTAGCTATCTTGGCCAAGTAGATGCTAGCAACTCCAAGAGTTAGTATTTATGATCGATAGTGGGTTCATGCATCTGGTAATCTGGGGAAGTGACAGAAATCTCTAAGGTAGTAGATGTGATGTTGCTACTAGGGAGAAAACAACAATCCTTTGTTCATAGAACAATCGTATTGTTTACATTACACGCAATTCGTAAAGCAATAATCTGTTGCTTGCAACTTAATACTGGAGGGGGTTCGGATGATAACCTGAAGGTGGATTATTAGTCATAGATGCAGTTGGATGGCGGTCTATGTATAATGTTGTAATGCCCAATCAAGTTCCAAAGGAGTCAAGATGATTAGTATATGCATGTATTGCTTTCTCGATGTTTGTCAATTGCCCCACTGTAATTTGTTCACCCAGCATGTTATTTATCTTAATGAGAGCCACCTCTAGTGAACTATGGATCCCGGTCCTTTCTTTTACATACAATCTACAAACTGTTTACTGTTTTGTGTTTACTTTCTGCAAACTATTACTTCGTTCCATTCGATACGTTTAATCCTTTGTTTTCAGCAAAACACGGTGAGATTGACAACCTCATCGCAAGTTGGGGACAGAGTTATGTGGTTGTGTTGTGCAGGTCTCCACGTTGGTACTAGCACCGGTAGTGCGCCCTGCCAAGGCTCAGCTAGCAACACCTTTGGGGTGTTTCCTTGCTCCTACTGGTTCGATTAATCCTTGGTTTCATAACTGAGGGAAACTTGTTGTTGTGCTCATCATACCTTCCTCTTGGGGTTCCCAACGAGCTCTACATCAACACCGCACCAACATTTTTCTGGTGTCGTTACCGAGCCATCACCGCCTCTGGTCCTTCCCTCGCAGTAGCTGCAAGAACTCACTACAGACCTAGTAATGCAAACCCTATGAACCTACCGCCTCCACTGCCAACATCAGTAGCTGCTAACCCCTTGGTCACTCCAGCTGACAAAGTGATGTATGACACTCTCCTTGTTGAGCCAATAATTTTTGCTCATATGCGGAACATCACGGAGCTTGATGATAAATGCGTGCAGATCCTCGCGGAGGCCAAGTGCATCACGGAGCAGGGCGGCCAGCTGGACAGAGATTTTGCCAAGGCACAGCAATCGACCAAGGTGGCAAGAGCAATGGAGGCCGAATAGTTGCTGCTGAAGCCCAAGGCTAAGAAGGCACCATCTCATGTCGTCGATGATCCCGGGATTCAACGCAAGTTAGGGTGGGATGCATACAAACCGGCAAAGCCACCCCATACATCGATTTAGAGGGGAGGCAGGTAATGCCAACCCCCACCTTGAACATGGTCATTGCTAAAAACCTACTCGAATAAGACAGGTTGCTAGAAGCGGTGGATGAGGTCTATGACCTGGTAGCCAAGGCTTGCAAGCAGCTGGAGAAGGCCACCTCACAAAGGCTTGAGTCCAATCCAGAGTTTTGCCAGTCAACCATGAACAACCGCCGAAGGCTAAGAGCTCCTCGTGATGAAGGATCCCACAAGGGCTCCATGGAACAAAGGCGGAGTGAGTGCACATTAGGACTGATGCCATCCCAATATCCTCTGACAATGGAGTCAAGGCTCACCCCCCGTAGAACGCTGCCAACCCCGCAATCCCGGCGTCAGGCGCCCCAGCTCGGTATGATCATACACGACCAGGGGAGCAGCCTCGGCATGCCCGAGAGTGCAGCGACAATGAAGGACACAGGAGCAGATCCCACAAGAAAGCACCACGTCCGACAAGCAATCACGATAGGAGGGAGGAGTCGCATGAAGGAAGTATAAAGAAGGCTAACCGACTGCCACCTCCGCCACCGTTTCCACCCAACAACCACCATGGCGGAGGAGATGGTGGGTCTCATGGCTCGCACCACAATTCGCCCCCATGGCTTAAGGGGAAAACAACCGAAGCCGTACGATGCATGATCACGACTCGATAAGATCCAAGAAGCCTGGGAAGAGCCATACTTTGGGCCACGTTGGTTCGGACCGGTCATCTGTGCCACAACTTACCCAAGGGCCTATGGATTGACAAGACTATCAAGCCCTATGATAGCACTGCCAGGCTAGTAACGTGGTTGCAGGACTACCGCGAAGCAAACCAGATCGCCGGGGGAAACCCCAATGTCGCCATCAAGTAACTCCCACTAATGCTCACTGGCACTACCTGACAATGGATTAACGACTTACCGAAGAAATCAATCTGTAATTGGTTGGACATGCATGAAGCGTTCACCAAGAACTTCAAGGGTACGTACAAACATCCCTACACCATCGGTGACCTATAGTGGTTTGTGCAGGAAAAGGATGAATCATCTTGTGCATATCTATCCCGTTGGCTTGACATGAAAAACTCATGCGCATGAGTACACGATTAGACCGCTATGGCCGCCTTCATCGACGGCATGGAGAAGGGGACATTGCTCCAAAATATGCTGAAGCGCCATCAGGACAACAACAAGCTCAAGCTCAACTCGATGATTGCCATGGCTAGCGAATTCGCCTCCGACGATGATGATGCCCACGGGTCGTTGCTGGCACTAGCCATCCTACATAGGCCAAGAAGAACAATAATAGCAAGCGGGAGAATCTAAGTAGACAAGAAACCAGCCGACATGGTCGCCATGATGTTCGCTGGCAGAGGCGGTGGCGGACAACGTGGTCGTGGCCGGGGGCTAGCCATGGGTAGCAGCGGAGTGATTCAACACCTGCAGCACCCCGTGTTCCCCAGACGTACGAGGAGTACCGTGATATGCCGTGTTTCCTCCACCTCAAAGAAAATGGCAAAGCCACCCACATCAACCGCCAATACAAGTTTTTCAACAACCTCCAGGAAGACACTGAGTCTGGCTACATGCGAAATCGAAAGAACAGACCCCACGAAAAGGGCAAAGGGAAGAAGAAGAGGAAGAGTCGAAGGAATCAAGTGACATGGAATGCAAGTCCACCGAAAAGGGCGATGGCAAGGTCAAGAACCCCTTCGAGAAGAAGGCTCCATCTTACCACACTTTCCTTGGAACACCCACCATCCAGGATCAGAAGACCTCACTAAGGATACTGATGGCCACCCTTCCTCCCGTTCCCTAGTACGTAAGATGGTTGAAGATTCCAATTACTTGGGACAAGCAAGATCATATAGAGCTCATCCCAATAGATAACCAGTATGACATGGTCATCAACCCTTTGATGCGTGAGTAGTTCATCCTTGGACTACAGATCCATGTAGTAGCTAGATGGCTGGTTCTGTCAAGATCTTGTGAGCTCCGTTCATGATCAAGATCATCTATTTGTAATTCTGCATGTTGTGTTTGTGGGGATCCGATGGATATTGAGATGCTATTTCAGTTTGATTATTGATTCTATCATGTCTTTGTTATTTGTGATCTTGCATGCTTTCCGTTGTTAGTAGCTATCTTGGCCAAGTAGATGCTAGCAACTCCAAGAGTTAGTATTTATGATCGATAGTGGGTTCATGCATCTGGTAATCTGGGGAAGTGACAGAAATCTCTAAGGTACTAGATGTGTTGTTGCTACTAGGGAGAAAACAACAATCCTTTGTTCATAGAACAATCGTATTGTTTACATTACATGCAGTTCGTAAAGCAATAATCTGTTGCTTGCAACTTAATACTGGAGGGGGTTCGGATGATAACCTGAAGGTGGATTATTAGTCATAGATGCAGTTGGATGGCGGTCTATGTATAATGTTGTAATGCCCAATCAAGTCTCAAAGGAGTCAAGATGATTAGTATATGCATGTATTGCTTTCTCGGTGTTTGTCAACTGCCCCGCTGTAATTTGTTCACCCAGCATGTTATCTATCTAAGGAGAGCCACCTCTAGTGAACTATGGATCCCGGTCCTTTTTCTTTACATACAATCTACAACTATTTACTGCTTTGTGTTTACTTTCTACAAACTTTTACTTCTTTCCATTCGATACATTTAATCCTTTGTTTTCCGCAAAACACGGTGAGATTAACAACCTCATCGCAAGTTGGGGACAAAGTTATGTGCCTGTGTTGTGTAGGTCTCCACGTTGCTACTAGCACCGGTAGTGCGCCCTGCCAAAGCTCAGCTAGTAACACCTTTGTGGTGTTTCCTTGCTCCTACTGGTTCGATTAAACCTTGGTTTCATAATTGAGGCAAAACTTACTGCTGTGCTCATCGTACCTTCCTCTTGGGGTTTCCAACGAGCTCTACGTCGAAAGCCGAGCGCATCAAGATATTTTCTAGCGCCATGACCCGGAGATCAAAAGAAGAAGAGACTCCCACGTCTATGACGAGCACATCAAACTTCTTTCACCGTATATGGGGCAAGCAGTACTCCATTCATGGCATGGCTGATCCGCGAGTGCACCGCCTCCAATACACCTGTGTTCTGCCATATATCTTCCGATGTGAATAGATTAGTGAAATAATCCACAACGTTATTATTGAGTTGGGTACCTTCTTTCCATACTCCTGCATCGTCGAGGAGTCTATGGATTAGGTTCCTCTTCTTGCATGTAGTTGCAGCATTATGGAAGTAGGATGTGTTCCTATCCCCATGCATGAGCCAATTCGCACGCCCCCTCTGAAGCAATAGATCTCCTCCTGTTCCAATAAGTTCTCGATGAGAACCTGGATCTCCTTTTGTCTGCCAGATGATTCTATCGACACCGCACCCCTACGCAGTTGCTCTAGCTCTTTCTTCAGCTTGGTTATTCTTCGCTTAGGCCCCTTTAGTGTGGTGCGATCCCATTCGTGAAGACTCTGATGTACTGCATTAGTGTGTTGGCCTAGAGTAGGTGCAATGCCGAGAAGCGTTGCCTTCTCCCATGTTGTTTTGACGATCTCATGCACTGATTCCTCAGCCAACTATCGAGCTTCAAATTTCTTTCCCCCACTCCTCCTTCGTATCAAGCTTTCATCATGGAACTCAGTATCCACGACCATCGGCCTATGGTCTGATCTATAGTGTTCTGCATTGATTGTCACTGCCATTGGGAATAACGTGCGCCACTCCGTATTGCAGACTGCCCGATCAAGCCTCTCCTTCACATCTGCACGACTCCAGGTGAACTTATCCCCCAAAAAACCCATGTCATGCAGATCGCAGTCCATCAAGCAATCCCTAAAGTCTTGCATCATACGAGTAGGTCTCAGGTTGCCACCCTCTTTCTCATCTGAGTACAAGATTTCATTGAAGTCTCCAATGACTATCCAGGGAAGAAGCGGACTCGTGCTCAGGGCACGAAGAATGCTCCATGACTGGTGTCGATCCTCCCACATAGGCTCACCGTAGAACCATGTACATCTCCATTTGGTGCCAATAGTTGTTTCGAATACAATATCAATAAAATTAGTCGACACATACTCTGAAATCATTTTATTATCTTCCTTCTAGAACATGACAAGTCCTCTGGATTGGCCATCACTTTCATCTAAACTCATAAAATCGAAACCTAACTTACGATGCAAATTTTCTGCATTCTCCTTACTCAAGTGAGTTTCGGACAAGAAGAGGATGTCCGGTCTCACATGCTCCTTGAGATCCAGGAGCGATCGAACTACCGAGGGTGAGTTAGCCGCTCGGCAGTTCTAGCCACAGATGATCATTGTTCCCGGCGGTACCTGTCCAGCGGGCCCGCCGATCCATCTGTATTTCCTGTAGTAGCCTCCTCATCAGCTTTCTTCATCCTTTTCTTATCTTGGATTTTGACTGGGGATTCCTTGGCCTGAGTCCCAGTCTCCTCCATCTCCTCATCTTCTACCGCTTGCTGCTTCTTCCCATCCATTGGCACTAGGGCCAGGATTGGTGTCTCGTCCGTTCCCGGTGTTGGTCCATCCAATTCCAGCCTCTTACGGGCTGTTTTACCAGGCTCCATATTGGAGTCCTCACCGGTGTCCGCTCCATCTGCATGGTGTCCTTGCCACTCATGCTGCTGACTACGCCCTCGCCCAGAGCCTGCACGTCCTCCAGGTCCCCTAGCTCCGTGGGTACCGAAGTTTCCACGGCCACGACCACGACCGCGTCCGTGTCTTGGAGGATCAGCTACCATCCACTCTCCGAACACATGATCTTCCTCCTTGTGGAAGCCATTGCCGCACTCCATATATTCATGACCTAGATGGCCACACACCTCACAAAACTTGGGAATCTTCTCGTATTTAACCAAGAAAAAAATCTCTTTTCCCCTTATGTATAATCGAAGTGAATCTCGCCAAAGGTTTAGTAACATCGAGCTCCACCTGGATCCTGACGTAGTTGCCTTCTGCCACACCTCCTGTGTCATGTGATATAAATTTGCCTACTCGTCCTGCCAAGAACTGCAGTATATCATCCTTCAAATATGCCTCAGGCACATCATGGATCTGGATCCAGATCGGGAGCATGTCAAGAACGATTGTAGAAGGTTTCGAATAACCATCATATCCTTTGATCACAATTCCCCAGTTACGGAACAGCCACGGGCCCTCTTCCATAACCTTCGTCCAATCTCCCAAACACTTGAATTGCAGTATGAAAGTGTTGTCTCCTACCGCACGGAACTTGACACCTTGGGCCAGGTTCCATGCATACCTCATCGTCTCTTCAAACACCGGCGTATTGAACGACTTGTCGGTCAGCACACACGCTATTGCTAGTAGGGACGGCTCCTCATCAATTGAGACCTCTTCGTCAATCACCAGATCGTCAAAGTCCGCTTCACTGATTCACATCTTCATCAGGAGTGCGTTCACATCCACTTTCTACCCCACCGATCATTCGCCTGCCGAACTTCCACCCTCTGTTGCCATGGCCGCCCACGTTCTCCTAGATGGAGATCGTCAATCCTCCTGTGATCCGGTGCAAATATGCCCCTACGGTGAACAGGAGTAGCAGGTTGTCTAGCCTTATGGTGGATAAGATCCGATTGGAGTCGGATAGGAAAACTCGTGGCTAGAACCGCCGCCGAGTAGGAGAAACCCTAGGCGGTGCTAGGGTAGTTTCCTGGAGTTAATTACACTTCTTTGCTCTCTCGTTAGATATATATCTATCCCTTGGAGTGAGTTGTCGTTATGGAATATTAATGAGAAGTTCTATCATTTACTCTTTTGCATATCTTATATTAGTTTTCAATTTATGATTATATGATTGATCTTGTTGTTAGTATTGGTACCACTTTGGGATCATTGAGTTAATTTAGTTGGTTTTGGCAAACCTGGCTCGGTTAGTAGCAACACTATTTTGAGAATTGAATGAAAAAGATAAAAGTACTCTAAAGAAATATAATTTCATCATCTTTCTTTCTTGATTTGCTCATAAGTTTTGTATTCTCTAGTTAATATCTTTTGTGCTTCCAAGGAAGATTGCATGTTTGTTTTTATCACTTGTATGTTTGTTTGTTTCCTTCAACTCTTGTGCTTGCTACCCAGCCTTGCTAGCCAAAAACCTATACTGAGAGGGAATGCTTCTCGTGCATCCAATCCTTAAACCAAAACCATATGCCATTTGTGTCCACCATACCTACCTACTAGCACTATTGCTATTCCAAGTAAATTCATGTTTTTATCTACCTTACGAATTAAACTTGTTATGTGAAAATTAGTGATTAAAGCTCTCACGAACTTGATGGGACACTTTACTTTCTTGCACTTAATAAACTTGAACCATTGTGCCCATCTATGTTGCGTATATGCTTGCGCTTTGTAAGTTGTGAATTAGCAGAACCATGCTGTCATGGGGAACACTTTCAACATTGCACTGGTACTTTGTACCTAGTTGATATCATGCTCTTTTGTCTATGGATGTCGTCGGTGTGAAATGAAAGGGGAGCTTGTAAGTCCATGGAGTTATGTACGTGTGTTAGAGAAACGCATGGGCCGCCGGTCTAATCCATGCCTAATCATGGTGGAAACCTGCAGCGTAACCATAATGAGCAATCTATGAAGCATTCTTCTTATAAAAAAAGAGATAGAGATTGAGAAAAAGAAAAAAAGAGATATGACAAAAGAGGAAAGAGAGAAAAAAAGCACCATTTTCCCATGGTAAATAAGAAGATTGCTGAGATGCTTGTTGTCTGCTTGCCTTGTCATTTTGATATGGGGATTCTTCTGTATCATCGGGCAAGGGGTACCCCATTGGCGGTTCTCTATGATACACATATACTCACTATGACAAGAACTTACCGGTAACTAAACTTGAGTAGCATGAGGAGCAGCCCACATATTCAAGCTACATGAGATTTTCAACTTACAACTTGTCAAGCATATCCTCATATTTGATCACTTTAACCTTAATCACCTAAATATGCCTATGATAGGGGCAATGAGAGCCGAAAGCTAATAAGTACCATAATTTTTGGAAGCTCTTTATGAAACTTGAAATCCCTGCTTCCCTCTCTGGAAGGCCTTTCTTTTACTTTTTAGATGAGTCAGTAACCTATTCCCTTCTATCTCAATCAAGTATTTTGAGTTGTTGTGTTTCATTCATTCATATGATGATTTATTCAATCATGTTTCTTATGTTCCTTGTTTTGCACATTGCTCTTATCTTAGTGTTTACTACTTTGAAAGCTATAATTTAAAACTAGTTATGTGTGAACTCCAGCAAATTGTCAACTATTCTTCGACCAAGAGCTAAGTTTGCGATTACCAATTATGATTTACTTTATGCATCTTTAGTGTGTTTCCTTTACTTATTGCAAGTTAAGTTATATAATAGTGAGATGTCTTCTATTATGATTTATGTATTGATGAATGTGATGCTTCTTGTCCGTATTCTATTATCGACTCTTCACTCCATAAACCTGAGGTCATGTTTATTGAGCTCAGTTTTTGCTTGGGGACAAGCAAAGTCTAAGCTTGGGGGAGTTGATACGTCCATTTTGCATCACTATTCTATATCATAATTTACTGTTATTCATTGATATATTTCATATTAAGAGATGATACTTATATTATTTCATCTATTTTTGCATGGTTCATGACTTTTGGAGCATGGACTGCTGCAGTCAGGATTTTGATGGAAAAGGTGCTGTTTGGAGGCAAAAATCGCGAAGATCAGAAAATTCGGGAAAATACATGGAAAATTCTATTTTTCCAGAAGACGGAGATTGCTAGAAGGGGGAGTGGAGATGGGCCACATGTTGGGAATATGCCCTAGAGGTAATCATGGTCGATGATATTTCCCAATGTATTCATAAGGTTATTGTAACACCCTCGAATCAGCCCTATGCAAGTTTTAGCGATTCCCGCCAAACCCGCATAGAAACGATTCAAGGACGCCCACCAGGCACTTGCATGCGGGTGGAAAACGAAGTAATACCATTACACATTAGTCCACGATGGAACCCACAGAACATATATATATACAACAACGACTCACTTAGTCAAGAATACAGATATACAGTACAAAGATCCAAATCACCTTGAAAACGATACAGCATCCGAGTACGGATAAGAAGCAAATTGAGCTAAGAGCCCTGAAGAATAATCAATGGCATCCATAACCCTGCCCAGGCCAAGCCAGAAGGGTAACCCAGCTAACAACGTCAAACTTAAACCTGCTAAAACAAAAGGGGTGCCAACAAAGGGCAAAGGAAAAAGAGGAGCATCAGTACTGAGGCCAGTACACGGCGAGGCTAGAATTCGGCGGCTCTTGCCTTCATAGATATGGTGGACTGAAGCGGCAGCGAAGTATGCACTAAACAACCTATAGAGACTCGATGCAAATGTCGGCTATTAGAGAGGGATAAGAGAGACCTAATCGGGACCAACCTGATTCTAACACCAATCATACTCATCCTGGTATTTCACCTCGAGACCAAACGAGGAAGTCAAACCAAGGAACTCACATAGTTGGCAGTTTTATTCATTCCATTATAGTTGAAGCACTTACTAGTCAGATATAGATAGCATGAGTCATCCTGATAGCATAAGTAGTGGGAAGTTTTAGTTAACCATTCAGTTGTAGTTGTAGTTGTAGTACGTACTAGTCAAATACAATTAGCATGTGACATCCCAAACCCAGCAGTTGTTGGCACTTTTATTTCATTCCATTGGAGTTGCGATACTTACTAGGAAGGTATAACATGACATGATACACCCCAGTTCCACCAGTTGTTGGCACTTTTGTTAACCATTCCATTGTAGTGAAGCTGATTACTAGACACATATTAAGTCAAATTTATAGCACTACTTTAGTTATACTTTTCTATGATCGAGATATTGTGCTCCAAGTGGTCCATAACCGCAAACACGGCTTTCAGAAAGATTTACCATGCAGGGGTGCACAAATAGCAACACACACACACGATCAACCTCGGAAAAACCAAATCAAAACCCAACAAGGCTTTCACGACAAAGCAATCACAGGATTCATAAAATATTTCAGGGGGCCACCCCACTAAGCTACCCGCAACGAAGTTGGATGGCTCCGAGACAGACCCAAGGTTTGTGACAATGGATGTAAACGACTGGGAACCCAAAAGTGTGACTGGGCTTGTCGATACCATGAAAACATTCCACGTTCCAAAATAGTACAGGTGCTCCACGCACAATCATAAATAAAGCAGTAAAGCATGGCATAAGTACAGGATAGTAATAAAGCCCCAAACTACTTTGTGGCCCCAAGAAATAAGAAATGAATCAAGCTCTGGCTAAGGGGGATCCATAGGGTCTCCCGGATGTGGATAGTGCGAATAATCAAGGAACAGGTATCAAGTACTCGAGGCCTACGGGACACAAGTGGACATGAAAACAAAATAGCATATACTGCCCACCGGTGCCTCTTTCTTTAGTTATCCCAGCAATTTAATAGTTGTATTTAAAGTCATGATCCTCTCCACCGTAAAGCATATGACAACATTCCAACAACTATGTGGTACTTCACGACACGGGATCACACCTGAGCAAGCGACTACGACTCGCAAGACCATCTATCTACACAACAACAGGTAATAGGAGGTGTCCAAGACAATATAATGGCTGCACGGAATATATCTGGTACGGAACACTAAAGCATCGCGACACGGATAGCAATAGATCAACATGAGGAAATAAATACTATAAATGCAAAATAGGTAGAATGGGGAGAATGCTCGCCTGGAAAACATAGCCGAAGGTTCATTATCCGAAGGACTTGTCGATACTCGCATCAACTCAACGGCCTAATCCGCGAAGAACCAAAGCACTAGAAGAAACACCATATGCACTATTTAATACTACTACAGAAGATCAGGCATTATTATGATAGGATGCATGGCATGGCAAAGATGTAGCGCAACTAGACAATATTAAGCGGAACCAGGGTCCCGACAATTAATTATATGATTTATGTTGTTTAGCTACCCCGCAATTTGAATGTTGTATTAACAAGGCAAAACGTGGCATCGGTTCGCTACACAAATTTAAATGGAGGTGGTATAATATAAGAATATCCCGCATATGCGCTCCATATTTAATTATGAGGTGAATCGACTAAATACCCCCAAACAAATGAATATGTATGCGAGCACGAGCAATTTAATATGCAACAAGATAGATGTCATGTATTATAAAAATAGGGATATCGGAAAGAGAATC
Source organism: Avena eriantha (assembly GCA_910589775.1). Lineage (NCBI taxonomy): Eukaryota > Viridiplantae > Streptophyta > Magnoliopsida > Poales > Poaceae > Avena > Avena eriantha. Next base: position 272,236,834 of record OU342745.1, on the reverse strand, counting down.
ACATTAGGGGTCGAAGATCTTGGGGTTCGATGTGGTTTGGGTCCGGTCTTCGGATCGGGGTTTCAGCATCTTCGGGTCCGGGATCGGTCTTCAGACTCTGAGAAGACGACCTTGCCGTTCCGAGAAGGAGAACTCGGGCCAGGAAGTGGATCTTTTCGCATCCGAGGGGGTACTTGGAGTCCTTGGCAGATTTCTCGAAATCCTTGGGGTACACCTTCACACGTTGGTGGCCTCGGTCAAAGAGCATGGGCCAAACGCAGAACAACAAGGATCACTGTGATACACATGTACCCACACAGCGAGATGTGTCTTGGTGCTGTAACAGAAGGAGACCAAAATGCACCCTCTAGCACAGAGATGTCATGGGCGTGTGATTGCAGGAGGTCGCGGTCAGGGCCAGTGCTTGGCAGGGGCGGCAAGATGACGCGACGGCGGGGCTCTGCGGGGTGGCGCGGTGGTCGGAACAGGGGCGGCACCTACAGGGAAGGCGGCGAGCCTCAAGGAAGAGGGCCAGACGACGGAGCTGCGCGGGTGGTCAGAGGAGCTCGGCGGCCAAGGGGAAGCAGAGGCGCATCCGCGGGTCTCGCTCGCAGGCGGACGCAGGCGACCCGTCTCGATGCGGTGGTTACTGGCGAGGTTGCAGGGAGGCGCGAAGGGGCCAATGGCGGTGCTGGTCAAGCGCGGCCTCCAAGCACCGGGGTGGAGCTCCCGTGGGCGGCAACGGTCACTGGCGGGGTAGCCTCGGCGGCCATGCGCAGGACGAGGTGGGGCCGGGGCATGATGGCTAGCAGAGGCGCAGCAAAGGACGGGGGAGCTAGAGGAGGGAGACGGCAGGGAGAAGAGTCGTGTGGCGGCGGCGCATCCGGAGATAGACGAGAGGGAGGATAGGCCGACGGGGTTGGTGGCGAAGGGAGGGGATCGCGAGGAAGGAGCACGTCGCTCTGTGTGGGGCCGGGATCACGATAGGATACGAGGGAAGGGATCGCGTGGGGGTTGGTGGCGAGAGGATCGAGGGAGCGGGGTCGTGCAGGGTGGGTCCAGCTGTGTCGGACGAGACGGGGTCGCACGGCAGGTGCATCACGCGGCGGGGTGGAGGCGTGCGTGTGTGTGCCGCTCAGCAGCTGGGTGTGCGGCGGGGCTGTGGACTGGTAGATGAGGTGGTGTGTTAGGGCAGATTTAGTCTAGGGTTTGGTTGGTCTAGTTTGGGCCAGGCCTGCCTGGGTAGTAGGTGGTCTGGCCTATGGGCTGGGCTGCCTCCCCGGTAAAACACTTTATAAAATAGTTTTCTTTTATTTATTTTGAAATATTCTTTTGTAAAATAGTTTAGACAAATAAAAGATCCGGACGGACCGAGAGTTTTATGTTTGAAATAGAGAGGGGTCTTTAGAAAACAAAGATAGAGTTTTGGAAAATAGTTTTTAGGCAAAAGATGCATGATGACATGACGATGCTCAAATGCAATGTGGCATGATGACATGAGCATGCAGTCATGATGATGCACAACGGAAATAACAAGCGATTTTCTAGTAGTGGTTTTAGCGGGGTGCTACAATTCGACACCACTAACAATGGATCTCGCCCTCGAGATCTGCCTCATGGTACGGGGTAGAAGGTCAACGATCTGAATCTTCTCGCTTCATGTAGGTCCTCACGACACCACTAACAAAGATTTTTGCTCCATCTTGAAATCGGCGACACCACCAACAAGGGGTCGTTGCTCATGTTCGTCGAGGGAACACTCCAGATAAACAAATGACGGAGGTAGAGGTATCAAAAGATAAGGCCACCTCTAACTTCGATATGAGGAGAGAAAAGGTGCAACCTAATCCACTTCATTATACAAGAGAGAATAGAATGAGTTGTCGGCATGGGGGCCAATCCATCACGCACCCAAACTATTACTCTGCACATGCAATAGAAATAGTGCAACCCATTCTCGGAGTTCGGAATGAAGATCTCGACAAGCGAGGTTCGAAAACAAAGGAGTGATGCAAGCTCTTCTTCGGATCTGCTGCAGATGATGTCGTCGTGTTGAAAAACACCGGAAGATACAAAGAATGATTTCTGTGGATTTTGATCCACCAAAAGGTACAACAGATGAAGGGTACTGAGATAGCACAAAGACCAGATGTGGAAACACCATTGCAAAAGGAATCGAAACCCTGAAGGTACGACGGAAACCCAAACCACGAGAATTCCTATACTCGAAGAAAAGATGAGAGAGCGGATTCAAAACAAGTAGAGGTAAGAGGAGAGTAGTATTAGGGGTAAGGAGTAAAATCAGACCTGATCAGATCTATCCAACCAATTTTGCAAAATAGTTTTGACACTCTACTTCATCTGTTAGCTAGGTTATCCTACAGGCTGGACCAGTAGGGTATCACAACTGTTGAGCTCTGATACCACTTTGTAACACCCTCGAATCGGCCCTATGCAAGTTTTAGCGATTCCTGCCAAACCCGCATAGAAACGATTCAAGGACGCCCACCAGGCACTTGCGTGCGGGTGGAAAACAAAGTAATACCATTACACATTAGTCCATGATGGAACCCACAGAACATATATATATATATACAACAATGACTCACTGAGTCAAGAATACAGATATACAGTATAAAGATCCAAATCACCTTGAAAACGATACAGCATCCGAGTATGGATAAGAAGCAAATTGAGCTAAGAGCCCTGAAGAATAATCAATGGTGTCCATAACCCTGCCCAGGCCAAGCCGGAAGGGTAACCCTGCTAACGACGTCGAACTTAAACCTGCCAAAACAAAAGGGGTGCCGACAAAGGGCAAAGGAAAAAGAGGAGCGTCAGTACTGAGGCCAGTACACGGCGACGCTAGAATTCGGCGGCTCTCGCCTACATAGGTATGGTGGACTGAAGTGGTAGCGAAGCATACACTAAACAACCTATAGAGACTCGATGCAACTGTCGGCTATTAGAGAGGGATAAGAGAGACCTAATCGGGACCAACCTGATTCTAACACCAATCATCCCATCCTGGTATTTCCCCTCGAGACCAAACGAGGAAGTCAAACCAAGGAACTCACATAGTTGGCAGTTTTATTCATTCCATTATAGTTGAAGCACTTACTAGTCAGATATAGATAGCATGAGTCATCCTGATAGCATAAGTAGTGGGCAGTTTTAGTTAACCATTCAGTTGTAGTTGCGACACTTACTAGTCAGATGCAATTAGCATGTGACATCCCAAACCCAGCAGTTGTTGGCACTTTTATTTCATTCCATTAGAGTTGCGATACTTACTAGGCAGGTATAACATGACATGGCACACCCCAGTTCCACCAGTTGTTGGCACTTTTATTAACCATTCCATTGTAGTGAAGCTGATTACTAGTCACATACTAAGTCAAATTTATAGCACTACTTTAGTTATGCTTGTCTATGATCGAGATAATGTGCTCTAAGTCGTCCATAACCGCGGACACGGCTTTCAAAAATATTTACCCTGCAGGGGTGCACAAATAGCAACACACACACGATCAACCTCGGAAAAACCAAATCAAAATCCAACAAGGCTTTCACGACAAAGCAATCACAGGATTCATAAAATATTTCAGGGGGCCACCCCACTAAGCTACCCGCAACGAAGTTGGCCGACTGCGAGATGGACCCAGGGTTTGCGACAATGGCTGCAAACGACTGGGAACCCGAAAGTGTGACTGGGCTTGTCAATACCGCGAAAACATTCCACGTTCCAAAATAGTACAGGTGCTCCACGCACAATCGTAAATAAAGCAGTAAAGCATGGCATAAGTACAGGATAGTAACAAAGCCTCAAACTACTTTGTTGCCCCAAGAAATAAGAAATGAATCAAGCTCTAGCTAAGGGGGATCCATAGGGTCTCCCGGATGTGGATAGTGTGAATAATCAAGTAATAGGTATCAAGTACTCGGGGCCTACGGGACATAAGTGGACATGAAAAACAAAATAGCATATACTGCCCACCGGTGCCTCTTTCTTTAGTTACCCGAGCAATTTAATAGTTGTATTTAAAGTCATGATCCTCTCCACCGTAAAGCATATGACAATATTCCAACAACTATGTGGTACTTCACGACACGGGATCACACCTGAGCAAGCGACTACGACTCGCAAGACCATCTATCTACCAAACAACAGGTAATAGGAGCTGTCCAAGGCAATATAAAGGTTGCACGGAATATATCTGGTACGGAACACTAAAGCATCGCGACACAGATAGCAATAGATCAACAGGATGAAATAAAGACTATAAATGCAAAATAGGTAGAAAGGGGGAGAATGCTCGCCTGGAAAATATAGCCGAAGGTTCATTATCCGAAGGACTTGTCGATACTCGCATCAACTCAACGGCCTAATCCGCGAAGAACCAAAGCACTAGAAGAAACACCAGATGCACTATTTACTACTACTACAGAAGATCCGGCATGATTATGATATGATGCATGGCATGGCAAAAATGCAGTGCAGCTAGACAATATTAAGCGGAACCGGGGTCCCGACAATTAATTATATGGTTTATGTCGTTTAGCTACCCTGCAATTTGAATGTTGTATTAACAAGGCAAAACATGGCATCGGTTCGCTACACAAATTTAAATGGAGGCGGTATAATATAAGAATAGCCCGCATATGCGCTCCATATTTAATTATGAGGTGAATCGACTAAATACCCCCAAACAAATGAATATGTATGCGACCACGAGCAATTTAATATGCAACAAGATATATGTCATATATTATAAAAATAGGGATCTCGAAAAGAGAATCACATTAGGGGTCAAAGATCCTTGGGTTCGATGTGGTTCGGGTCCGGTCTTCGGATCGGGGTTTCGGCGTCTTCGGGTCCGGGATCGGTCTTCAGACTCTGAGAAGATGATCGTGCCGTTCCGAGAAGGAGAACTCGGGCTGGGAAGGGGATCTTTTTGCATCCGAGGGGGTACTTGGAGTCCTTGGCGGATTTCTCGAAATCCCTAGGTACACCTTCACACGTTGGTGGCCTCAGTCAAAGAGCATGGGCCAAACACAGAACAACAAGGATCACTATGATACACATGTACCCACACAACGAGATGCGTCCTGCCGCTGTAACAGCAGGAGACCAAAACGCACCCTCTAGGACAGAGATGTCATGGGCGTGCGATTGCAGGAGGTCGCGGTCGGGGCCAGCGCTTGGCAGGGGCGGCAAGATGACGCGATGGCGGGGCTCTGCGAGGTGGTGCGATGGTTGGAACAAGGGCGGCACCTGCAGGGAAGGCGGCGAGCCTCAAGGAAGAGAGCGAGATGACGGAGCCGCGCGGGTGGTCGGAGGAGCTCGGCGGCCGAGGGGAAGCAGAGGCGCATCCGCAGGTCTCGTTCGCGGGCGGACGCAGGCGACCCGTCTCGATGCGGTGGTTGCTGGCGAGGTTGCAGGGAGGCGCGAAGGGGCCAGTAGCGGTGCTGGTCGAGCGCGGCCTCCAAGCACCGGGGTGGAGCTCCCGTGGGCGACAATGGTCACTGGCGGGGCAGCCTCGGCGGCCGTGCGTAGGACGAGGTGGGGTCGTGATGGCTTGTAGAGGCGCAACAGAGGACGTGGGATCCAGAGGAGCTAGACGGCAGGGAGAAGAGCCGTGTGGCGGCGGTGCGTCCGGAGACAGACGAGAGTGAGGATAGGCCGACGGGGTTGTTGGCGAGGGGAGGGGATCGCGAGGAAGGAGCATGTTGCTCTATGTGGGGCCGGGCTCACGATAGGATAGGAGGGAAGGGATCGCATGGGGGTTGGTGGCGAGAGGATTGAGGGAGCGGGGTCGTGCAGGGTGGGTCTAGCTATGTCAGACGAGACGGGGTCGCACGGCAGGTGCATCACGCGGCGGGGTGGACTCATGCGTGTGTGTGCCGCTCAGCAGCTGGGTGTGCGGCGGGGCTATGGACTGGTAGGTAGGGTGGTGGGTTAGGGCAGCTTTAGTCTAGGGTTTGGTTGGTCTAGTTTGGCCCAGGCCTGCCCGAGTAGTAGGTGGTCTGGCCTACGGGCTGGGTTGCCTCCCCGATAAAACACTTTATAAAATAGTTTTCTTTTATTTATTTTTAAATATTATTTTGTAAAATAGTTTAGACAAATAAAAGATCCGGACGGACCGAGGTTTTTATGTTTGAAATAGAGAGGGTTCTTTAGAAAACAAAGATAGGCTTTTGGAAAATAGTTTTTAGGCAAAATATGCATGATGACATGACGATGCTCAAATGCAATGTGGAATGATGACATGAGCATGCAGCCATGATGATGCACAATGGAAATAACAAGCGATTTTCTAGTAGTGGTTCTAGCGGGGTGCTACAGTTATGGTCCATGTATGATCTGCTGATATGTATCATCGAATATGTGATTTGATTTTGGAACTATATATTCATGTTGTTCATGCTAATTGTCCTTGGTCATTGAGGTTGTGCTGGACACACAACTTAGACCAATGTCAAAGTCGGCACATGACTAGGTTCCACTTGTCATGGGCATGGAGATGCTATTCCGACTTACACGGATTCGGCTAAAGAGTTTAGCGAGTCGGACTGACCCATATTGAGATGCAGCGAACAAGTCGCCATTTGCAGATCTCAATCAATGTAATCCTTAGACCTGAGGTTATTGCACAATCCGAATTGAGGATCACCGACTTAGGTTCTGTCAAACGGTGTTCCGTTAATGGGCAGTTATAAAGGCGGAGTTCGGGTCGACTGTGAATCAAGATGCGTGATGTGAATGACCGAGATGGGATTTTGCCCCTCCATCTGGAGAGATATTATCTAGGCCCTCTCGGAAGATATGATTTGGAAAGCATGGCCATGCGCGTCAGGGTTAAGTGTTAACCGAGGCAACCAACTAAGAGTTAGTCGGATGAATCACTTATATCAGATCGAGAAAGAGAGTCGGACTATTTAAGGGATGATGATCATTCGACTATAGTCTGACAAGGTATATCGTTAGGCAAAAGGGACTCAGACGAAAGTCGCATTGGAAGGTATGTCGTCATGACTTATTGGTACTTGGGAGTCGGCACGTTCTGCTAGGGGCCGCTACCGACTGATAGATCATGAGTGAGACTCGGAATCGTGTCCGGGTTACCATGAGCCTGTCGGGTCACACACTTAAGAGCGGGAGCAGTTTGGGTTAGACCCAAACAGGAAATCTATTTGGGTTGGACCCAAATAGAGACATGGACTTAGTCAGCAAGTGAGACTTGAAGTGGCTAATATAGGCCTTTTAGTGAATGGGCCACAAGTGAGTCGATCCCACTTTCACTCCCTATATAAGCTAGGGCGCAGGTGCTTAGAAAACAAGGTTAGGTCACTCCATGTGTTGGAAACCCTAGCCCCAGTCCGTCCTGTCGCTGCCGTATCGGACCTAGCAGTCCATCGCCGGCGCTCCTCCTCATACGTGTGGATACCGGCGGAGGTGTTGTACGTTCAGCACTTCGACGATCGTGAAGAAAGAACGGACCGTGGATCGTGGAACCGGAACGGATCGCGAGGACTGGATTGCATCAAGCGACGTGCTTCATCAATTCCGCAACTGCGCGTGTAGTGGTAATCCTCGTGGCCTTCTACCTGAGCTGGATCTTGGGATCACCGCGTAGGGAAAACGTTTTGTTTATCTCTACGTGGCCCAATAGTGGTATCAGAGCGTTAGCTTCTGGTTTTAGGCTCGAGATCATGCATATGTGATATGTGGTTGGTGTTAGATTGGATCTAATTGCAGTTTTGGTGGTCGATCTATGAGATAGATCGGTTTTGTACAAAGTTGATTGGATCAACTATACTCAGGGGAAGGGATGATCTGGTTTCCGTGATCTAACTGCTAAGGTCATGGAACGACATACCCCTACCGGTCGGCTTCCGCCATCAGGGTAGACTATGACACGTAAACCCGGATGCGGTGATCGAAGATCAAAGGGTTTGATTGAATCGAAGTTCGGATCGGATTTGGGTAAAATTGTTTTATCCGATGACGAAATCCATGTCCGGAATGCAGATGAGATCTGCGTTTTTCGGAAAAATCGTTGGTTACGTGTAGTCTCTAGAAAGACTTGGCTACCCCATAAGCGAAGAGTTCGCTACAGACATAATTCTGAACTCTCTTCCTAGTGCGTATTGTTAGTTCATATCGAACTACCACATGCATGGTATGGATAAGAAGCTCACTGAATTACATGGGATGCTCAAGCAGGCTGAGGCGGATCTCAAGAAAGGTGCCAGTCAAGTGTTGATGGTACATAATAAGGCTAAGTTCAAAAAGAGTTCTTGGACTAAGAATAAGAAGGCAAAGTCAGGAGGTAAGGCGGAGGACCCAGTCCAAAGCGCTTCCTCAGGGACTAAGCCATCTCCTACAGCCGGATCCACTTGCTTCTACTACAAGTCAGATGGCCACTAGAAGAGGAATTGCAGCAAGTATCTGGCTGATAAAGCCAAGAGCGGAGGTGTGACTTCCGGCTCAGTTACGCTTGTTTGCAATGTTATAGACATTTATCTTGCTGATGCACCTAGTAGTTCTTGGGTATATGATACCAGATAAGTCATTCACATCTGCAACTCGTTGCAGGGACTGGTAAGGACTAGGAGCGTTGCAAGAGGCGAGGTTGACATTAGAGTCGGCAACAAAGCGAGAGTCGATGTGTTGGAAGTCGGCACAATGCAACTTCATTTACCTTCTGAATTCTTAATGGAGCTAAATAATTGTTATTATGTTCCAGTGCTTAGTCGAAACATCATTTCTGCCTCATGTTTGATGAGACAGGGCTATGAGTCGAATATTAAGAATAATGGTTGTTCTTTATATTTGAATGATATGTTTCATGGCTTTGCGCCCGTCCGGGGCGGTTTATTTATTTTGAATCTTGAGGGTGAATCTGTCTATAATATAAATGTGAAAAGGTTGAAACCAAATGATCTGAATATGACTTACTTTTGGCATTGTCGGCTTGGTCACATAAGTTGGAAACGCATGAAGAAGCTCCATGATGATGGACTCCTAACTTCTTTCGACTTGGAGTCGTTCGAGACATGCGAATCCTGCCTACTCGGCAAGATGACCAAGACACCTTTTGCAAAGAGTTTTGAAAGGGCGTCTGACCTATTGGGACTAGTACATAGTGATGTATGTGGCCCGATGAGCACGACAACCAGAGGTGGTTATGAGTACTTCATTACCATCACTGATGATTTGAGTAGGTATGGATATATCTACTTGATGAAACATAAGTCGGAAGCCTTTGAAAAGTTCAAGGAATTCCAAAATGAGGTACAAAATCAACTTGGCAAGAAAATAAAGTTTCTTCTGTCGGACCGAGGAGGTGAGTACATGAGCCATGAGTTTGATGACCATCTAAAGAGTTGTGGAATAGTTCCCCAGCTCACTCCTCCAGGAATGCCGCAGAGAAAAGGTGTGTCAGAAAGGAGGAATCAGACCTTGTTGGACATGGTACGGTTAATGATGAGTCGGATAGATCTGCCTTTATCATTTTGGGGTTATTGTCTAGAAACTGCAGTGTTCACACTAAACAGAGTACCATATAAGTCGGTAGAGAAGACACCGCATGAGATGTGGACTGGCAAGAAGCCGAGTTTGTCTTTTCTTAAGATTTGGGGTTGTGAATATTTTGTCAAGCGACTTCAGTCAGACAAGCTTACAGCTAAGTCGGATAAGTGTATTTTCGTGGGATATCCGAGGGAAACCTTGGGTTACTACTTCTACAACCGAGAAGAGGGCAAAGTGTTTGTCGCTCGAAACGGTGTCTTCCTTGAGAAAGAGTTTCTCAGTCGGGGAGTCAGTGGGAGTACGGTGCATCTCGAAGAAATTCAAGAGATACCGGCTAGTAGTGAGTCGGCAAAAGCCTTAGAGGTTGAGCCGGACATGGTACCTGAGCCAGAAACTGCACCGACACTACGAAGATCGGCAAGATTGCAAAGTGTTCGTGATGTGATGCTGTTGGACAATGATGAGCCAGCAACTTATTCGGAAGCGATGGTGGGTTCTGATTCTGAGTCATGGCTTGGAGCCATGAGATCCGAGTTAAAGTCCATGGATGAAAATCAAGTTTGGAACTTGGTTGATCTGCCAGACGGTGCAAGACCCGTCGAGTGCAAATGGGTCTTTAAGAAGAAAACTGATATGGATGGAAATTTATTTATCTATAAAGCACGGCTTGTCGCGAAGGGGTTTTGACAAGTTCAAGGAGTTGACTACGATGAGACTTTCTCTCCTGTAGCGATGCTTAAATCAGTTCGGATCATGTTAGCTATAGCAGCCTATTTCTATTATGAGATATGCAGATGGATGTCAAGACGGCTTTCCTTAATGGAAATTTAACCGAGGACGTGTATATGATATAGCCTGAGGGTTTTGTCGATCTGGCTAATGCTGACAAGGTATGCAAGCTTCGGAAATCCATTTATGGGTTGAAGCAAGCATCTCGGAGTTGGAACATTCGCTTTGATGAAGTAGTTAAATCGTTTGGCTTCATCAAGAGTGATCATGATTCTTGTTTATACAAGAAGTTTAGTGGGAGCAAAGTAAACTTTCTGATCTTATATGTGGATGACATATTACTGATTGGAAATGATGTCCAGATGTTGCAAGATATTAAGGAGTCATTAGAAAAGAGTTTTTCGATGCAAGACTTGGGTGAGGCGACTTACATACTAGGAATCCGGATCTATAGAGATAGATCAAAGCGGCTCATTGGATTGAGTCAAAGTACATATTTGGACAAAGTGTTGAAGAAGTTCAACATGGAATTGTCTAAGAAGGGGTTCTTACTGATGTCCCATGGCGTAAAACTTAGCAAGACTCGGTGTCCTTCGACAACTGATGAGCGAAGTCGGATGAGTGCAATTCTGTATGCTTCTGCAATCGGATCCATCATGTACGCTATGATTTGTACTAGGCCGGATGTTTCCTATGTTCTAAGTGTTGTAAGCAGGTACCAGGATGACCCTGGAGAAATCCACTGGGCAGCGGCTGAAAATATCCTCAAGTACTTGAGAAGGACTAAGGATATGTTCCTGGTTTATGGAGGTGGGGATGAACTCAGTGTAAAGGGTTACACGGATGCGAGTTCTCTCACTGACTCGAATGATTCTCGTTCGCAATTCGGATATGTGTTTGTGATAAACGGAGGGGCTATGAGCTGGAAGAGGTCCAAGCAAGAAACGGTGTCTGCGTCTATGACAGAGGTTGAGTATATTGCTGCCTCGGAGGCGGCAAAGGAAGCCGTTTGGATGAGGAGTTTCCTCATGGATCTTGGTGTGGTTCAGGGCTCGTCCAATCCGTTAGACGTGTATTGTGACAACAATGGTGCTATTGCACAAGCCAAGGAACCTAGACAACACCAGAAGAACAAACATATACTCATGCGGTACCACCTTATTCGCCAGTTCGTGGATCAAGGTGATATCAAATTATGCAAGGTACACACGGATGCAAACAATGCGGATCCGTTAACAAAGCCACTTCCACAGCCGAAGCATGAGGCGCACCTGAGAGCAATGGGCATTAGATGCCTAGACATGTGATGTCGGAAGATTGACTCTAGTGCAAGTGGGAGACTGTTGGGAATATGCCCTAGAGGCAATCATGGTTGATGATATTTCCCAATGTATTCATAAGGTTATGGTCCACGTATGAACTGTTGATATGTATCATCGAATATGTGATTTGATTGTGGAACTATATATTCATGTTGTTCATGCTAATTGTCCTTGGTCATTGAGGTTGTGCTGGACACACAACTTAGACCAATGTGAAAGTCGGCAGATGACTAGGTTCCACTTGTCATGGGAATGGAGATGCTATTCCGACTTACACGGATTCGGCTAAAGAGTTTAGCAAGTCGGACTGACCCATATTGAGATGCAACGAACAAGTCATCATTTGCATATCTCAATCAATGTAATCCTTAGACCTGAGGTTATTGCACAATCCGAGTTGAGGATCACCGACTTAGGTTCTATCAAACGCTATTCCATCAATGGGCAGTTATAAAGGCGGAGTTCGGGTCGACTGTGAATCAAGCTGCGTGATGTGAATGACCGAGATGGGATTTTGCCCCTCCATCTGGAGAGATATTCTCTGGGCCCTCTCGGAAGATATGATTCGGAAAGCATGGCCATGCGCGTCACGGTTAAGTGTTAACCGAGGCAACCAACTAAGAGTTAGTCGGATGAATCACTTATCTCGGATCGAGAAAGAGGGTCGGACTATTTAAGGGATGACGATCATTCGCCTATAGTCCGACAAGGTATATCGTGAGGCAAAAGGGACTCAGACAAAAGTCGCATTGGAAGGTATGTCGTCATGACTTATTGGTACTTGGGAGTCGGCACATTCTGCTATGGGCCGCTACCGACTGATCGATCACGAGTGAGACTCGGAATCGTGTTTGGGTTACCATGAGCCTGTCGGGTCACACACTTAAGAGCGGGAGTAGTTTGGGTTAGACCCAAACAAGAAATCTATTTGGGTTGGACCCAAATAGAGACATGGACTTAGTTAGCAAGTGAGACTTGAAGTGGCTAATATAGGCCTTTTAGTGAATGGGCCACAAGTGAGTGGATCCCACTTTCACTCCCTATATAAGCTGGGGCGCAGGTGCTTAGAAAACAAGGTTAGGTCACTCCATGTGTTGGAAACCCTAGCCCCAGTCCGTCCTGTCGCCGCCGTACCGGACCTAGCAGTCCATCACCGGCGCTCCTCCTCGTACGTGTGGATACCGGCGGAGGTGTTGTACGTTCAGCACTTCGACGATCGTGAAGAAAGAACGGACCGTGGATCGTGGAACCGGAACGGATCGCGAGGACTGGATTGCATCAAGCGACGTGCTTCATCAATTCCGCAACTGCACGTGTAGTGGTAATCCTCGTGGCCTTCTACCTGAGCTGGATCTTGGGATCACCGCGTAGGGAAAAAGTTTTGTTTATCTCTACATGGCCAAACACCACAGGGGGCCCACACCACCCCCTGGCGCGGGCAGCCCTAGGCCGCACCAGCAGGTGGTGTGGCCACCCTGGCCCACTCTAGGCTCTCCCCTCTCGCGTATATTATCCCCTCGAAACCCTAATACCGGAGGGGCAGACCATCGAAAGATTCCTCTGCCTCTTTGGGGAAGAAAACACCGAGAGAGAAAGATCTCTCTAGCAAACAGAATTCTGCCGGGGGAATTCCTTCCCGGAGAGGGGAGATCGTCGCCATCAACACCACCATCAAGTTGGACTTCATCGGGATCATCATCATAACCACCATCATCTCCACCAGCACCATCATCACCACTTCATACCGCTGTAACAATTGGGTTGAATCTTGCATAGTTCTTAGGGGAAACTTTCCCGGTGTTGATTACTCCTTGTAGTTGATGCTATTGAGTGAACCATTGAATCATCGTTTATGTTCAGATTGTTACATATCATTATATCATCTCTGATCTTGATCCATATGATGTCTTGTGAGTAGTTAGTTTAGTTCTTGAGGGCATGGGAGAAGTCATGTTGTTAGTAGTGGAGTTATGTTGAGAAAGATTCAATGATTTGATATTTAAGTTGTGGTGTATTTCTTCTAGTGGTGTCATGTGAACGTCGACTACATGACACTTCACCTTTATGGGCCTAGGGGAATGCATTGTGTATTTGGCTACTAATCGTAGGGGTTTGCGGAGTGATAAAACCTGAACCCCCGTTAGGAAACCTTTGCACAAGGGACGTCAGGGTCTTAGAGTTTAAAGCTGTGGTTAGGTTTCTACCTTAATTACTTTCTTATACTTGCAGATGCTTGCAAGGGGTATAATCACAAGTATCTATTAGTCCTAGGAAGGTCGGTACATTAGCACAGGTTCACCCACACAACACTTAGCAAACTAAAGAAGATTAATCAACTATATGAAGCGAAAGCACTTGACGATATTCCCGTATGTCCTCGAGAACGTTTGGTCATCTTAAGTAATACAACCAGCTTGTCCTTTGCTAAAGAAAGGATTGGTCCACTTGCTGCATTTATTATTATTGTCTTTTATTTACTCGTACTTTATTTATCTGCATTATCAAAAAACCCTCAAAATCCATTTGCTAAGTATTTACAGAGAATTCCTGCTCCAAGCCATTCGCCAACACCTTCTGCTCCTTGTTGGGTTCGACACTCTTACTTATTAAAAATACTGCGATACACCCCCTATACTTGTGGGTCATCAATACTCTAAGACTTCAACTCTAGTGTAAGATACTAGGGATTCTTCAAGAGTAATGGAACATTGAAAACTAAGGTGGCCAACTGCCATACATTTATCACAAATCTCATGATATGAATTACAAAATGATTTTGCACAACCATCTAGAAGGTCATACAAGTTAAAAAAACATATACTAGCGGCATTAGTATCTTTGTTGCGGTGTTTATCCTCTTCTTCTTTCTTACTGAGTCCTGCAAAAGGTTAGTGTCTTCCGCGGCTATCTGCTTGTGAGTAATCACTAATGCATTATCACAAAAGTTATCAATACAATAAGAGTATATAAGGTATACTATCCCATAGATCTTATCGAGTACTTCATCTTCTCTTTTTATATCACTCATGTGAGCTAGCAACTCACAACAACTAGTAAAAATACTCTCTCATAAACCTCCATATTAGCAGAGAATTTGCAGTTCCCATTATAAAGTGCTAATTTGATATCATCGGTATTATTCTTACATTGATAATTAAAATGATCTTCAGATCCGCAGTATTCACAAGTAAAATTGTACGAGGTACATAATGTGGATGAATAGCCTTTCAACCAACTCATCCATTCTTATAATACCTTTTCCCTCGTCATATAATATCCAAAAGTTCCAACTTTCTTCTCCTCTATTGCGAGCTTCATCTGTTCAAACATAGCAATTCATATGACATGATTAGTAGCAAATGTTTTTATAGTTTTTGTTTTATAAATTTTTATGGGTTTTTGGTTTTATATTCAAATAAGTAAAAGCAGTAAAAAGTAATAAACAGAAATAACTTGAAATTCATTAATAACTTTTAGTACAGCAACAATAAATTAGCAACTAAAGACAAAGACCAAAAGCACTTAGCTCCCCGGCAACGGCGCCAGAAACTAGCTTGATGACTACAAGTGCACATACCAATTGTAGCTAGTTTCGAAGTAAAGATATCGAACCCACATAATGCTATTGGTAAAGGTCTTTATGCCCCTCGTTACTATTCACTAGAGAGTACTTGTAAGTTATCTTTAATTCCAAGTAAAGGGTGTGTAAAGAGTGTGTTTGATTAAGTGCCAAAGTAAATAAGAATAAAGTAAATAATGAAAGTAAACTAAAGCAAGAGAGTATCTATGAAGTGTTGTATGATATGATTGAGGGGTTCTCAAGGAGTGTAGGATTCACCACTAGCATGGAATAATTATGAATGATTAGAATAACCTATTCCTTATGCCATGACATGTGTGGAGAGAGCTCCTTAATAAGATGTTCACTACAAGAATCGTAGGAAGCCACTTTGTTCAGCCAAGAGTGGGGTCACCTATAAATAACCACTTCGATATTTGAGAGCAGTCACCCATACAAACCACTGCAATTAAAGGTTTCCCTATGGATACTGTAATTATCTTAGGGAGTCGCTATTTAACCCTCCTTTGACCGTGCAGGTTACAAGTCGGCGCCAATCTGTCACGGGGCATTCCGGGTACGCTTTCAAGACACGTCCAAAGGATTTCTCCCTCCCTTCAGTCCCAAGGGTAAATGGTATGTAGTCTACTTTCACATATCATATAAAGAGAGAGATCAAACACAATTCATAGATCAATGGATCTTTGTACATAAGTAATAGATCATCTTTATTTCAATGCATAATAATACTAGGGTTTCACCATCTCTCCCCAAGAACAAGGCAAATACTCATACATGAAGGGGATCAACATCATGGAAATTATATGGATGCAATATGAAGGTACAATTGAATACAAGTGCAAATCCACAATAGAGATTGGACTACCACAAAGTATACAAAGGGGATTGATCTGAACACGATGTTGATGAAGATGGCAATGAAGATCGATGTGTAGCCCTTCAAGATGAAGTCTCTCTCCCTTGAGTGCTATGGTGATGTAGATCTTGTGGGCGGAGGCTATGGAGGCGGCAGGGCTCCGACCCTTAGGCGTGTGTGGACTCGCTGCCTTCATCTAGGGTTTCCCCCTCTTTAAATAGGCATCTGGGGGTTAGTTTCATGAATCGACGGAGTTGTGGGCCGAATAAGCCCATTGGGCCTTCACAAATATTGTTCCGTTTCACGAAACGAAGCCGTCAGGGGCGGTACGGCCGTACGGAATGGGCAGGCTCCGCCCGTACCACTGGTTGTTATCCCTTTGGTACTCTATAGTATGTTTACCTCCATTTTTTTCATATGAACTCTGATTGAGGTGTTATTTGGCTCGTTGAATTAGTATGGACGAGGGCTACAACACCATGGCCTTGAATCTTCATTTGGAGTTGATGTAAAAACTCACTTCGTCCTCCCCTCAAAATGGCTAAGTCGGGTGCCTACAACTCCTCCATATTAAATCCACTTTGCTCCTTTTTTCCATGATTCTCCATAGCACCTAAACACAAATCAAAGACAAGAAAAAGGTAATAAAATCCTAATAAAACTACTAGTTGTGCAAATCCCATGTGGAAATGAATCAAAACTAATAATCATACACAATAGGCATAGTTATAGATAGATGTAACATGTAATGAGTGAAAATATGAATAATTTATATACTTAGATATGCATAAATTTTGTAATCATAAACTTCCCCAAGCTATACTCTTGCTCATCATGAGAAATAAAGTGGCTTATGGACAAGGTCGTCATGTTCATGAGGCACGAGTTGATAACAAAAAATGAGGCAAAAATTGAAGCAAAAGTATAATACCAAACGTAGAAGATTAATGCCTTATATCCTTATTTTCTCTACAAGCTTAAAGTAAGAAAGAACATATGCATACAAGGCAACACAAGCTTAGTTATGTCAATCCATAAAAGATCAATTAAAACTTCAATGCTCCATGTCAAAAAATGAATCTAGCTTGAAAACAAACTTGTGATCCTCTTATTGAGCCTTTTAATAAGTTTTGTATCTCCTTACTTTTGTATAGTAAGGACTTCAATGGGAATATGAATTCACTTACGGTTGGAAGTCATATGTGTTCAACACTTCATCCATTTGTTAAGCTCATCAAAGTTAGAGAGATGTCAAGAATACTATACAAGCTTAGGTAAATTAGGACAATCAAAGTAGAGTTTAATCAGGACAACCAAAGGACTAAATTTATACAATGTCATCTAATTTGAGAACGAGTGATGCGTAGAGACGTAAATACATGCAAGTGCACACAGACCTGAAAGTGTGAGATCAAGAAATTATGTTTACCACTAGCAAACGCGTATATACAATACTAGAAATCCATGGGTGTTGAATGCGCAAGTTTTTAAAAACTAGATTATTGACTCTAGTGCAAGTGGGAGACTAGAGAGAATATTCCCGAGACAATAATAAAGTAGTTATTATCCTATTTCATATCGCATTCTATAATTGTGTTAATTGGAAACGTTAATACATGTGTGTTTATGAATATATAGAGTTCCTAGTTATGCCTCTCATAAAAACTAGCTTGTAGATTAACAAGATAATCAAGGTTTCCTAATCTTGGACATTGGATATTGTTAATAACCACAATATTGATGGAATAATGTGATGAACATTCATCCAAAGTATAGTAATATGATCAAAATCATTATGTTTAAATTACTATAACATTATGCAAAGTAACTTTAGTCCTTAGACCATGAGATCATGTCAATCACTAACACCGGAAGAGTAACTTGATAACATCAAACGTCACACCGTAACATGATGATAATAAAGGTGGGTTCAGATACTCCGAAAGTGTTATGTAGAGGCTCATGGATCAAGAGTGGAATTTGTCCATCCCAATGACGATGAGATATACTCTGGGCCCTCTCAGTGATATCACATTGACATAGCTTGCAAGCAAATGATAAGATCAATAGAATGTTATATCACGGGAACGAGAAAAGAGTACTTGTCAATAATGAGATCAAACTAGGTATGGAGATACCGATGATCAAATCTCGAACATGTAGTATATTGCGAGACAAAGAGATTTAGTTATGACGTTAAATGTTCACACGATCACTAGAGTCATCGTTGAATGTGTGGGAGTCAGTAGGGATCTCTAGATTCCGCTGCTGATTATTGATCGGAGAGGGGTCTCAGTCATGTTTGCATTATTCGCAAACTGTAGGGTGACACACTTAAGGGATACCGACACCGTTTGGAGCAAATAAGATACTAGAGAAAGGTTATGAAAGCTCTGAAATTATTTCGATGCGCACCAGAATTGTTTCGGGTCAAATTATAGAAATTGATTTTGCATGAGATATCGAAATGTTGCAAGGGATTTTATGTGAATGTTTGTTAATTATAATAATTAATAAAATTCTGAATAAAATAAATAAAAATAGATTTTATTTAATGAGAGTTTGCATTAAATTTGGTGAAAATTAATGCAAATTGAGTGGAGTTTGTGTTAATGGGAGTGGGCTTAGTGGAAGCTCCACTCACCTTTATGGAGGGAGAGGTGGGGGAACCACCATGCCATGTGTATGGCTCCTTGGGGGCTTCCCCATCTCCCTATAAAAGGAGCTCCCCTCCTCCTCTACTCTCACCCCTCGTCGCGAAGGATCGTTTCCCCTCTAGAATATTTCCCATGGTTTCAGATTAGCGAAGTACATGTTTTCGGTAGCTTTTTCTCGAAGGATTTGCTGCTTCTGCTGCTTCGCTGGAGTGAGGATTCGAATGTGGTCGGGTGCCAGACGTGTGTGCGATCACGGATGCACTGCTGCTTTGCGGTGTTGGACTTCATCACGATCTTGAGATCGGCAAGTGAACGACTACATCGTCTACGAAATCAGATTTCGTTAACAATTAGTCTTTGAGTGTAAGATCTCTATCGATGTATATCCACCAGTTAGTTGTATCTAGGTAGATAGATCTTGGTGCTTAGTTGTTCATATCATAGGAAATTTATTGTTTTCTATGCTGCGAACCCAACATGCGGTTCAACACAACTCAAACACGTCGGTTGCACCGTCTCCGATCGAGCTTGCTGCTCAACTCCCGTCTCTCTAATTTTTTCCTTTTTGACCATTATTTTCACTTAGGGGTGGCACCGGTGGGTAAATTAAATTTTAGTGAGAGGGTAAATTAGTAAAGACGTATAAAATAAATTCTCAATGGCAAAACCGTTGCTTATCTTAGAAACACTTCAACAAGAGCTCTGTGGCCCTGGGTGTACTCTCTATAATCTGGAACTAAATGTGGATTTTTCCAAATTATTGCCTCTAGATCATGAGAGCATATCAGTGTACTTCATCCACTTAAGAGGAGATACTTTTGATTGCTAAGAAAATAAAAATTACTCCACAATAATACTCTCTAGATTAACATGTCCAACAGCATGTAGAAAACTACGAAATCTGAAGCCTACAAATATTAATGGATAAGAAGATAAGTAAAACAAAGAATTAATATTTACGTAGTTTGCCCCACATTTTGTAATTCACCTATAAATAAGACAAAATCAATTCAACCTAAGTTAATCTAATAGATATGGCACTGGTGGAAGGAGAAGATGTATCAATTCAGATTAAGTTAATCTAATGGAGACAGAGACTGGTGGAAGGAGAAGATGTGGCAAGTGAAGCTGCTGATCTCGGTTGTCGGACTCGTCGGCGTTAAAGTTGGAGTACTCGGAATGGTGCGAACGTTGAGCCACTTGCACAACAACAGATGCAGTCCGTGTCGCAGTAGCATAGCACCATATCCACCCTGCTCTGCACAACCTCCTTTGGAACATAAAAAAATCACCAATTTGATCCCAAGGTAATTCCAACGGGCCACCCAATATGATCCGAAGCTAATTCCAATGGCAGAACCCGTCTCAAACCGCAAATAACTACCTATTGCTGCTCACTCGTGCCTGGCAGATTACCCGCATGGATGTCTTTGTGAGCTAAGACCAATGGAGCCGCTAGGGAGTAGGAAGACGCCATTGCCGTACATTGGTGGACTACAGCAGCAGCACAGGCTCGCCCGGATAATATTGCCTGCACCACCTCCAACTCGATCGATGCCATACACCTCTGCCACAACCAACTCTGGTGCCCATGTGCGGGTCAACACAGCTCAAACGCGTCGGCTGCACCGTCTTCGACCGAGCTCGCTACTCGCCTCCCGCCTCTCTCTAACTTTTTTCCTTTTCAACCATTCTTTTCACTTAGGGGTGGCACCGGTGGGTAAATTAAGGTTTAGTGGGAGGGTAAATTAGTCCCAAAAAAATGTTGGAAGGACAATAAACCTTATCTCCTTTATTTTTAGGTATAGATTAAGAATATAGCTGGTGTTGAACTCACATTGATAAAATCCGATTCTAGACTAGTTAGTGCTTTTTCAGATGTTGACTGGATAGGATGTGTAGATGATCGGCGATCAATTGGAGGTTCTGCAACCTTTCTTGGGCCAAATCTCATCTTATGGAGTGTTAAGAAGGAATCTATAGTGTCTAGGTCCAGCACTGAAGTAGAGTACAAGGCTATAGCCATTGCTACTGCAGAAGTAATTGGATGTAGTCATTTCTTGAGAAACTTGGACTCAAATTGACTTAGTTTCCATGTTTATTGTGTGATAATACGAGAGCGACATATTTGTCAGCAAATATTCTTAACAATCATTGGAGATAAGATTTATTCCTTTCAAGGACCAAGTAGAAGATGGATTCACAAAGCCTCGTTCGTACTTTTGAAACCTAAAGCATAATGTCAACTTGACCAACTTGTAATTAAAGAAGGGTGTTAGAATTAGAGTCATACACGTTACCTGACCAGGAGTTCATATACTCTTGTAGTACTTGTAACACAAAAGAGCAAACATGCCTTCTAGTTGAACACGCCCCTGCGTCATGCTCCTGGACGGCTCGGGCGGAAACCAAATTCCATCACCACCGCTACCCACCTCCACCCTTCCCCCTCACCGCCATTGTCTCACGTTGGCGGGCAAAGCCGGTAGTCGAGGTTGCCATCGAGTGTCATCGTCATCACTCCTCTGTGAGGCCGCGAATCTGACTTCGCCATCAAACGACCCATGACACGCCTCTCGCCGCAACAGACGCAAGAGCCCGTGTTGGCTCTTGCCAAACAGTCGACCCCAAGCGCATTGAGGAAGAGGCAGCTCTGACTTCAACGACAAGCACTAGAGGAGAAGTTGCGCACCTTACACCAACACAATCCACGCGGTAGTCAAAAAATCCATGCACTGGTACAGCCGATCAGAGTGGCATCATTGCCACCTTGCGGCCCTTGTGGCCGCAGCTCCAAGATCACCGCATCATGTTAGGACACAGAACATGTATCCAAATACATGCAGGTCGGTGATGAAGGACTTGCCACAACTTCAATCCACGCATCCCTGTCATCATTGCCACAGAGATCCCAATGCCACCACCGCCGTCCACTGGTCCCTCCGGCCTAAGCAAGCTCCAAAAATGATGCCCCAAGGGGAAGACAACACAGGAGTGCCACCATTGTCCGATCACGTCGGATCTATGGATTCCCCTAGAGATTCCTCGTGAAGGCATGGAAGAAATTCACATCGGCGATGCCTTCAAGAAGGTTGCGGCACCGGAAGCCGTCACCATCGCCGACCTCGGCCAGCTGTCGAGGACAAGGCCTTCGCCCGGATCAAAATCACCATCCTGCACCCAAAAAGACCGGACCACCTTCAAACCCTCAAGCCCCTCGCTCTCACCACTGCAGCGGGTAGAGGCCAAGCCTTCAGAGCTAAGCAAACATGTCGCAGTGCTTAGCCATGACCAACAAGCTCCACGAAGAGGCGTCCGAAGCAGCACCTCATGCTGCGAAAAACACCGCCACGCATCCACCAGGACTCGTCGCCCTTATCCTGGGGCCACCGCCCCGGCTTCCTCATCGCCTCTGATGCCAATGAAGAGGAGCTAATTCACGTTAGAGATTCATGGTCAGATACCATGCGGCAACAACCTCACAGCCTCCTCGCGTCGAGCAGCAACTCCTCTTCGGGCCCATCCCACATGCCCTCCAGCACCCAGATTTGTCCCTCGCGGGCCCATCTCGCAGCCCGCAACTTCCCGGCGTCCGAACCACCGCAACGCAACCCATCGGATTCCCCCATCCCACCAGCATGCCGTGCCTCCGCTAGCTTTTTGCCTGCCAACATGCTTAATATATCTCGCAATATAGAGCAGCCAGAAAAACTCCTCGCCGCTGCTGGCTCACGTCGGCGGGCAAAGCCCGTCGGCTGCCTGCGGTGGCGGGAGTTGTTTTTTCCCTTCTTTGGCGCTCGGCTTTGGGCACATGAATTCTCTTCCACTCCTTCCGTTCAGAAATAACTGACTTAGATTTATCTAAATTTAAATATATCCAGACACGTTTTAATGTATAAATATATTCTACGTGGACAAACTCATGTCGGGTATTTAGATCGATTGAGGGACTCAGGTTATCCGCTGGCATTTAGCGGTCCGCGACGCACGATTAGGCAATGATAAACGCTTGCTGCCTCGTCCGTACGTATGTAAAGGGTACGCTAGCTGCTTATTTTATTTTGCGTCCGACCAAGCTAATCTGAGCAAGGTAAGCTATAGTAAGATCCGACCAAGCTAATCTGAGCAAGGTAAGCCTAGTACTGCAATGCAATGCAATCCGTGCGACCTTATTGGTATTGTAATTTTTTGGCCGTGCATGTGACAAAGTTGGCAGGTAGTTTTAGAGCAAGTATGGAACTAAAAAATAAACGAAAAAAGAGTTTATCAGATCCAGGTTTCAATCCTAGAACCTGTAGATTATGGACCCACCACGCTTCCGCTGTGCCACTCTGATTTAGTTGTGATTAGAAGCACTCGACTTTATTTATCCAAAAGTTTTATTGGTTCTGCAAACATGTTTGCCACGGCAACCTGTAGCAAGCTCTGATAGAGCACGGATAAAACAGGGAAAGTGAGAGAGTGCGGAAGTTACCCAAACCATTCCCTACTTAAATACAGTAATCGTTTCTATATTTGTCGGACTGTTTCGATTTAGTCCTCCTACTCAAAATTTATTGAATTTTATCGTATACTTATGAATTGGGTTCGATTTACTCCAATTTAATGTTTGCCGTCGAATTTGTGCCGACACGGACAACACGTCGACTGGAATCTTGCAAAAATACCCTCCCACGTCTGAGAAAAATGCAAAAAACTACCACAACTAAGGCTAGATATAATAGCAATCCCTATACTCGTCTGTTTGACTCGATTTAGTCCTGATACTCATAATTTACACAATTTAATCTGTGTACTCGTCAATTGGACTCGATTTAGTCTAAAAGCATGTTTGTCGTCGAATTTGAGCTGACGTAAACAACACGTGGACGTGGTTCCCACTTGCGGAGAGCGGCTCACGTGGAAACTTACAGTACCCCTCCCACATCTATAACTACAATTCCTTGGTTGTTGGTGTCGCTTCGACATTATCTCTCCTCTATGAAAAAAGTTACACGTTTCGGTCCACTGATCGTCGCTATTGTCGCCTCCCTCTCTATCGACCCGTCCTTTTCCTTCCCTCTTAAATAGAACAGTCTTGAATTGAAAAGTACTGTAACGGTGTGGAGGGTCAGTTTATTAATTAGATGGAGTAGGTACTACATGCAAATATCTAGGAGCAAAAATTACGCTCTAAATGCGTGAGGGACTCCCTGCAAATTTTCAGGCTAGTTTTCTATAAGTGGAACCTGCGTTCACGGGTCCTCCGCATCGCCTTGAATTTGACACCAAACCTGTATTTGGGCGAAATCGAGTCCAATTGACAAGTATCAGGACTAAATCGAGCCATTTGGACAAGTACAAAGACTAATTCTGTATTTTGCAATATTTGTGGTTGTTTTTTGCGATTTTCTCAGATGCGTGACGGTGTTCGTGCAAGATTTCAGTCCATGTCAGCTCAACTTTAACGGCAAACATCGAATTAGACTAAATCGAATCCTCTTCATAAGTACACGCAAAATACAGCAAATTCCGAGTACCGGAGATTAAATCGAATCAGGCCAACAAATATAGGGACTGGTATTGTATTTAACTCTACCTGATACCATACGGTTCCCACGAGGTACATATACGTACATGGAAACATCCGAGGCGCGTGTGGGGCCGCGCACGGAAGTGGTCCTTTTGCATACGTACGAGCACTGGCGCCGTACGTGGGACGGCAGCGACACAAACGGGAACGGGGGCAGCAGCGCAAGGTCGACACGCGGCCGGACCGCGCCACGGCCGCCGTGCCCCTCCGCGGCAGGCAGGCCCCAACCGTGCCACCCGATCGATGCCGGCCTCGTTTCGGTCGTGCACTCGTGCTGCCCGGTGCCCGTAAGTGTGCCAGACCCCAGATTTAGCTTTGCCGGCCGCCCGTTCTCCGGCGTCGTCGATAGCTCTACGGGTGCGCGTGTTGACCGCACTCCAGCTGCGGGCCGTAAATGGACCACCCAATCGGTCCGTTTTAGTCCATGCGCACTGCGCCTGGATGCGCGGTCTGTTCGTGCGCGTCCAACGTGGCAAAGCATTTTCCCCTAAATTTTATTGAAAATAAACATAATGTCTATATAGCTGAAAAAGACAAAAACTTAGAGAAAACGGCAAATTTAAAATAATTTAAACTAAGTAGGCCACCTGGCCTACTCGTGGCCGTCATCCTCCGCCAGGTCGATCCACGCCGGCTGTGGCCATGGCCCTTGCGGGTGTGGCGGCGGAGGGGAGGGGGGGGGGGGGGGATGGATCTGCGGAGGAGGCATGTACTGGGGCGACGGAGGCGCGTACTAGGACAACACGTACTGGGGCGGCGGAGGCGGGTATTGGGTGGCTGTGGCCTTGGCCTCCATCGCAGACGTATGGAAGGCCTGAAATGTCCCGTCCCAGGGCCTCTCCTCTGCGAGCGCCCCATGCTCCTCCGATTTGCATAGTGCGCGGGCGAGGGCCTCCTCTGGGTCGAGGTCGGGCGGCAGCCACCACCTTCTCTGGGACCGGCGACGACTTATCCTAGGGCTCCTGCTTCACCTCTGTAGCACCCCGGTAAAACCACTACTAGAAAATCGCTTGTTGTTTCTATTTTGTGCATCATCATGACCGCATGCTCATGTCATCATGTCACATTGCATTTGAGCATCGTCATATCATCATGCATTTGTTTGCCTAAAACTATTTTCCAAAAGCTCTTTGTTTTCTAAATACCCCCTCTCTATTTTAATGTAAACGTGGTTCTTCTGGATATTTTGTTTTGTCTAAATACTATTTACGAAAGGCTTTTAAAATAAATAGTAATCTAACAAAATAAAAGATTTTGTCTAGAAAGGCAGTCCAGCCGGTCAGGCCAGAGGCCCAACCGACCAGACTACCTACTATCCACGCCATCTAAAAAAATCTATCCCAGCTAAACCCTAGACCCACACCTGATCCTACCCACTCCCTCCACCTGACGCCGCCACATCCCTCCATCCCGCTCGCAAAGCCTCACCGCGTCGCACGCCTCCTGCCGGTCCCACCACTGTCTCGCTCCCGCCTGGTCCATCCCACCCTCCTGCGCGATACACGCAACCAACGCGTCGACACGTTCTCACCCACGTACCGCGCGACCTCCTTCCCTCTCGCTTCCCTCTTTCCACTCGGCCCCACCCCTACGCGGTCCCACCCGCACACCCGCGCCGGGATCCCCCGATCCGCTCCTCTTTTTCCTTTGCCCTTTGTCGGCACCCCTTTTGATTTAGCAGGTTTGAGATCAACGTCGTTAGCAGGGTTCCCTTCCGGCTTTGCCTAGGAAGGGTTATGGACGCCATTGGTTATTCTTCAGGGCTCTTAGCCCCATTTGCATCTTATCCGTAGTCGGATGTTGTATCGTTTTCAAGGTGATTTGGATCTTTGTATCGTATATCTGTAATTTTTGACTCGTGGAGTCGTTGTTGTATATATATATATACATATATATATATATATATGTAACTTCCATCGTGAACTATTGTGTAATGGTATTATTTCGTTTTCCACCCGCACGTAAGTGCCTGGTGGGCGTCCTTGAATCGTTTCTATGCGGGTTTTGGCGGGAAGCGCTAAAACTTGCATAGGACTGATTCGAGGGTGTTACAAAGTGGTATCAGAGCCCAGCAGTTGAGATACCCCACTGGTCCAGCCTCTAGGATAACCTAGCTAATGGACGAAGTAGAGTGTCAAATCTATTTTGCAAAATCGGTTGGATAAATTTGATTAGGTCTGCTTTTACTCCTTACCTCTATGCTCTTCTCCTCTTACCTTTGGGTGTTTTAAATCTGCTCTCTCATCTTTTCTTCGAATATAGGAATTCTCGTGGTTGGATTTCCGTCGTACCTTCAGGGTTTCGCTTCCTTCCTTATATAACGGTGGAGCTACAATCATCTAATCTGCATCTTGTTTGTTGTACCCTTCATCCAATCTTTTTAGTCCTTGAACTCTTTATCTATATCGGCACCTTGACCGATATCCGTATCATGGAAAAACATTATGATAAGGATGAGCATTGGTGAAGTTGGAGTATACCTTGAGCATGTGTTGTTCATGCCAATGGAACCATTGTGGAACCTAATCATTGTGTCTTTTCATACGATTTCTTTTGTATCTTCCGGCGGTCCCCAACACGACGACATCAGCTACGCCAGAACCGATGAAGAGCCTGCATCACTCCTTTGTTTTCCGAATATCGCTTGTCAAGATCTTCAGTCTGAATTTTGAGAGTTGGTTGCACGATTCTTCTATTCATGTACAGAGTAATGATTCGAGTGCGGGATGGACTGATCACCCTGCCTGACTCTTACTATTCACTCTTGCACATCGAACTGGTGGATCAATGCAATCTTTACTCCTTTCACAAAAGTTAGAGGTGGCCTTTTCTTTCGATACCTTTACCTTCGTCTTTGTTTCTCCGGAGTTTTCTCTCGACGAACATGAACAATGACCTCTTGTTGGTGGTGTCGCTGATTTCAAGATGGAGCGAGATTCCTTGTTAGTGGTGTCGTGAGGATCTACATGAAGCGAGAAGATTCAGACCGTCAGCCTTCTTCCCCGTACCATGAGGTGGATCTCGAGGGCGAGATCCATTGTTAGTGGTGTCGAATTGTAGCACCCCGGTAAAACCACTACTAGAAAATCGCTTGTTGTTTCTATTTTCTGCATCATCATGACCTCATGCTCATGTCATCATGCCACATTGCATTTAAGCATCGTCATATCATCATGCATTTGTTTGCCTAAAACTATTTTCCAAAAGTCTATCTTTGTTTTCTAAATACCCCCTCTCTATTTCAATGTAAACCTGGTCCTTCTGGATATTTTGTTTTGTCTAAATACTATTTACGAAAGGCTTTTAAAATAAATAGTAATCTAACAAAAATAAAAGATTTTGTCCGGGGAGGCAGTCCAGCCGGTCAGGCCAGAGGCCTAACCGACCAGACTATCTACTACCTAGGCCATCTAAAAAAATCTATCCCAGCTAAACCCTAGACCCACACCTGATCCTACCCACACCCTCCACCTGCCGCCGCCACATCCCTCCATCCCGCTCGCAAAGCCTCCCCGCGTCACACGCCTCATGCCGGTCCCACCACTGGCTCGCTCCCGCCTGGTCCATCCCACCCTCATGCGCGGTACACGCAATCAACGCGTCGACGCGTTCTCACCCACGTACCGGGCGACCTCCCTCCCTCTCGCTTCCCTCTTTCCACTCGGCCCCACCCCTGCGCGGTCCCACCCGCACACCCACGTCGGGATCCCCCGATCCACTCCTCTTTTTCCTTTGCCCTTTGTCGGCACCCATTTTGTTTTAGCAGGTTTGAGATCGACGTTGTTAGCAGGGTTACCCTTCCGGCTTGGCCGGGGCAGGGTTATGGACGCCATTGGTTATTCTTCAGGGCTCTTAGCCCCATTTGCATCTTATCCGTAGTCGGATGTTGTATCGTTTTTAATGTGATTTGGATATTTGTATGGTATATCTGTAATTTTTGACTCATGGAGTCGTTGTTGTATATATATATATATATATATATATATATATATATATATGTTTCTGTGGGTTCCATCGTGAACTATTGTGTAATGGTATTACTTCGTTTTCCACCTGCACGCAAGTGCCTGGTGGTCGTCCTTGAATCGTTTCTATGCGGGTTTTGGCGGGAAGCGCTAAAACTTGCATAGGACCGATTCGAGGGTGTTACAACCTCTCCCTCGCCCTCTTCCCAATCATAGACGGAGGAGTCGTCGTCGTCTCTACCGTTGCCGACGTCCGGTAGATCCTCGGGCGTGACCTCCGGGTGGATGTCGCCGCGGAAGGTGATGCGCCGGCGGAAGTTGTGTTCCCACTGGAGGAACTCCACCTAGAAGGCGGCCTCCGAGTGGTACGCGGGATCTCGGCGGCAGGTCAGCGTTAGCATCCGCCGGTGGCGCTCGATCTCAACATCCAGGCGCGGCCTTTCCAGTGGGACATGCGGATCGGAACCCTCTCAAGGTTCAGATGCCACCCGTGTGGGAGGTGCACGTCCGGTAGTACTAATCGTGGGTCGCTGCCATGTGGGCCGGACAGATGGAGAGAACGCTCATGTTGTCCGCGCGAACGTGTCGCAAAATTTTGGCCGCGAATGCGCCAGTCTGGGCCTGTGGACCGTTTGCGTCTCTTGTTGGGAGCTTGTTTTTGAGCCGCGCGGTCCGCGGACACCGTTTTAGACGAGAACAGTGTAAATGCGACCCGCCGCTGGGATGGTCTCTTAGATGTAGCGTGTGTCAGTGTGTGTTAGCCATCGTCCCGCCATGACTCGATCTGCTTGCTTTCGTCTAATTTGGAGCCTGTGCATGGTGGGCGGGACAAAGCAAAACTAAAGCTGACGTTGCTCGATTGCCTGGCCGTCTGTCGACGTCGCTTTATTTCGTTTCGTTTCACCTGGCAGGCTGGTTTGGCGATCTGCTGTCTGTCTCTGCGACTTTTAAAAGCCTTGTCCCGTTGTGGGTCTGGATATGCACGGATTAGCGCCTAGGCCTATCCTATGGCCAGGCTACATAAACGTGTCGCCGATCGGTTGGCCGCACGCAGTGCATAGTCGACCGTACTCGTAGTCTCGTACAGTTCTCCTACGATGCTCTACACAGAAAGTCGTTCTGTCGCTGTATGGTGGCCTTTTAAGTTTGGTTCTACGTCATCGGAACTACTCTGCGTACGACGATTATGTGTCCGATACGTGTTGTACTCCTTCAAAAATATAAGACATTTTAGATATATGAAATAAATGTACGTAGTAGTTGTCTTTTAATACTCCCCGTCCCAAAATAAGTGATATGAGTTTGTCTAGATTCGAATGTGTCTAGACACGCTTTAGTATATAGGTACATGCGAATTTAGACAAACTCAAGTCACTTTTAGGAGGGAGGGAGTATATAGATTCACTTCGAATATATAAAAAAAACCATCTAGATATATTCGTTTCATAAAGAACGTCTAATATTTTTAGACAGAGTACTTGCCATCCAATGGTCAATTTTCGTTCTATTACACATGCAGATGGTTTGATGGTGTTATCGTATGGAAATCGTACATACGGTGTCATATCGTATAGCAGTTCTCCTACGTCATTGCCAATGGTCTGAATGAATGCTGCCATACACACGACAATGTGCGTACGATGGCTGTACGATATGCACCACCTCACCCTACATATGCACAACAAGAGTGAAGCAGACCACAAGATTCTTCATGGAACACGTATCCTACACTAAAGTGTCGTGTGTAGATGTTTTCGGGTCTGAATTAGGTAGTAGCATAAAGCATAATACGGATCCACAACCGACACAGTTAGTTGCGTGACTAAGCACTCGCAGATACACTTCTAAGGCCTCGTTTGATTGTTAGGATAGAAAAAGTAGAGAAATAGAAAAAACATAGAATTGAGATATGATGTCAACTTGAATCCTACGGGAAGAGAAATTATGTTTGATGTAGCAAAAGAATTTTTTCATAAGGTCTGATCTAATGTTTCTTTCCTATAAGAATTGCACTACAAGATTTCTACAGGATTAATTTCTATAGGATGTGTTCCTATGAATCAAACAATTAATATAGGAAAATTTTTCATAGAATTCAAATCCTACACAATTTTATGCAATTCCTACGAATCAAACAAGCCTTAACCCTCTCAAATTAATTATCTTAGGTTTGTCTAGATACACCTAGTTTGAGATTTTGTTTTCGAAATGGGTAGCATGGTCTCGGTCTCTGCATCAATTAATGCACAAAGCCTTTTATTACAAAGTTTTTAAAAGTTACATCTCAGGAATCACACAAGGTGTACATAAAGATCAACCAATAAAACAAAAGCAAAAAAAGTATCTGCTACGCGTCATGTAATTTCTGGGTAAGCCGCCAGCCATACTGGTTATTATTATTATTGAACTATGCAGGAGAACCACACGTGATATATTAGAAAAGAAAAATCTAAAAAAGACGAGCATAAAGTTTAAGAAACAATCTAAACTTATGACAAAAAATACAGACAAACCATATGCACCTGTCTCAAAGATGAGTGCATCCAGAAACCATATACACCCGTTATGCCTTTGGGAGGAGATAGGACCAGTCGTTGATCCAATGTATAACCATACAAATAGCCTGTGAAAATATCGGTTACTTTAACGACGCGCGCTCGGAAGGCGGAGCGCAGGTGTCGCCGTGGCGACCACAAATAATCCTCGATGAGACGAGGCAAGGCGACGCCTGTGCGTGCGGCGACCGGCCGGTGGAAGAAGATCTTCTTTTACTGAAGGAGAGCGTATGTCTTCCTAACTACCACTAGTAGAAACAGACCCTTTTATCCCGGTTTGTAAGAAGATTTAGTCCCGGTGCCTAACCGGGACGGGGCAATCGGGACTAAAGCCCCAACCCTATAGTTCCGGTTGGACTGCGAACCGGGACAAAAGGGTGGTCCACATGGCCGCTGGCTGTTGGCAGGGGTGGGTGGCATTTGTCCCGGTTCGTAATATGAATCGGGATCTATAGGCCTCTACCGCGGCGCATTTTGGGTATTTTTTGTGCCGCGGCAGAGAATTTTTTTGTATATTTTTTATTTATTTTGTTTCCCCTTTATCTATTTCTTTTTTGTGTTTTGGGCAGCATTTATTTTGTGACACTTACCTCAGCACTATGTTGTGAGAAATGCTCGTCCTCGTAGTAGATGGTGCGAGGTTGATGTTACCCATGCCACCATGCATTCGGTAACATCAACCTCGCACCATCTACTATCAGGACGAGCATTCCTCACAACATAGTGCTGGGGTAAGTGTCATCTATATCTTAAGGGAACCATTATGTTACAAAACATCTCCCGATTATATTACACAGCAAGTATCGAATATATTACATTCATGCATATATACAATATAAAGTATTTTATGATCCTTATTATATTATCATAATCTTCCAATAGTATTCTTCTTTTGGATCTAGGACCTCTGCATCTAAGAATCCCGCAATTTCCTCTTGGATTGCTTGCATGCGATCCTTTGGTAGAAGATGGTCCCGCAACCGTTCGATCTAATTTAAAAGGAGTCAATATATATGAATGAAACTAAACACACTTGATGGTAATAAAACAAAATTCTGAATATTGTTTACATACTTGAAGTTGTTCTAAATTTCTGTCCTTCTCACAGGTCGTCTGACGAATGAACTCGCAAACATAGTAACCACATAAGTTATTTCCGTCTGCCTGCCTCAGACATTGTACGAGAACAAAGTTCAATCAAAATAATAATAATTAAGCATGATAATGGTATCGAAACTAGAATCAAAGAGATGCGCGAATCTAGCTAGTAGTACTTACATTTAGTGGTTTAAATGTAAGATTCTCTTTCTAGGCACCCTTAGCATTGTTGGTGAATCGTTTTCAAGCATTGCCCGGCAAAGAAAATGAATGAAATAAGTTATTAATTACTTGATATAAGTAGATAAATAAAAGTTGTCGATATAGTGTCATAATGACTAAAATTACCACTCGAGCATATCCTGCATGGGGTCCCAATCCTCAAGGGGTTTACGTTTAGAGTCCATGACTTATACTACTCCATTGTCTGGTTGAATGATTAGCAGCATATAATGAAATATGTGCATGCATAACTCATCAATTATACATTTAACATTGAGTAAGCGAAATAGAATGTTTACAAGATAATAACACTCACTTAAAGTTGTAAGGTAATAATATTTCCCTTTTGGTTTCTTGAAACCTTAACGCCATTACAATTTTATCCTTTGTGTCCTTGGGACTTAATTTCATAGTAAGTTCATGAACCCAATATGGGTCAATGAACCCAATGTCATAGATATGTCCTCTTCTGCATTTGAGAATCTTTAGTCTGCATAATATAGTGAGTATGATTATACATGCGATATAAACGAGGTGAGCTAACTAGAGACTTAATTAGTAGAGAAATAATACTTACATATAGTAGGCACGAACGATCGATTTGTCGAGGGTGTCTTGATTGAAAAACTGATGTAGTTCAGGAAATTCAATTAGTATCTGGGCATCTCCATACCCGTAATGCTCGTTTCAAACTCCGGTCACTATCTAGTTTGCCCCTTCATTTGTGGCTTTAATGTACCAATTATGCAATCTTCGCATTTTTGTTGGTAGATACTTGACGTCCTCAGGTCTGATGAGAGGTTTCCCGTACTCGTATTTGTATGCTTCCTCAGCCATGGGGAAATCTAACTAGTCTAAGTACTGAGCAATAGTCATACCTTGAACAGCGGCCGCTTCTCCATACCGTGCAACAATTTTTGGATCATACTGCTCGTTCGCAGCTTTGCTCGACTCCACCATGGTATCGGAAATCACTTTGAGTGGGGGCATTCCTTGTTTTTCTGTAAACCGAGCCGGGGAACTGAATTCCCGCTTGCACTAGTGCTCTTCGACCGCACCATTGACTGATGTGACTTGACAATAGAGCGGTCATAGTCTGATGACAACCTTGGCTCGGGTTGATGAAGGGTCTTCAACATTTTTTGCACTTTGCCTTTTTCTTCTTTAGTGATGGGAACTGTGGCTCTTTCGGCCGCTTGAGGCTATCAAACTACTA
The DNA here is from genome assembly GCA_910589775.1 of Avena eriantha. Taxonomy (NCBI): domain Eukaryota; kingdom Viridiplantae; phylum Streptophyta; class Magnoliopsida; order Poales; family Poaceae; genus Avena; species Avena eriantha. Next base: position 272,203,548 of record OU342745.1, on the reverse strand, counting down.
TTGTGTTTGGGCCTTTGCGATCACCGCATTCTCTCTTCAGTATAGTCGTAAGCTCTCCTGGGAGCAACCTTTGGTAGTTTTGGGAGGGGCTCCGATAGACGCTTTGGTGATCGGTTACTCTTTCGCTTTTGGCCCTGACCCTTTTGTACTTTTGGGAGGTGCTGAGACGGCTGACGCGGCGGCGAAGACGGCTGTGCTGGAGATGGCTGATGCGGCGGAGAAGATGGCCGTGCTAGAGACAGCTGAGGCGGAGGCGAAGACGGCCGTGCTGGAAACGGCTGACATAGTGGTGGAGACGGCGTCTGTCGCGACAACGGCAAAGATGGCTGATGCGCTAGAGACGGGTGAGGGTACGACGAAGATGGAGTTGTGCTCTGAGGAGTGGATGGCCTTGACGTCCGATTTGAAAGCACGATGTGTTCCTTTCGCCATAGAATGGTCATGTTTTTGCTTCTCCCAGCTCAGTCACATCCCCTTCACCTGCAGGGTAGTCAAGCTTGAGCTGTGCGAATCCGTTCATAACTTCATCCACCCCGGCAATAGCGTATCCTTGTGGAACCGGACAACAATGGTAAGTTGGTACCGGTCCAACTAATGGTAAGGCATAGCTGACCGCCACCTTCATGGTTATGTTGACAACTTTCACATGCAGCTTACAATGTGTCATCTCCATGATATCATCCACTGGGTAGCGAAGAGGAGCCATCGCCGATGCATCATCAGCATCATCACCGGGGAGCTCTATGGAAGCCACGTTGCTTTTTCCATTAGTGGATGGGTCGGTAGCATCGAAGACAGCTTCGTCTACCATGTGCCACTGAGATGGGCCGGTAGCTTGCTGCTAAGTTTGTCAAGTTGATTCTGATGCTGCTTTAATTGTTGTTCTATGTCGCGCATCCGGTCTTTCTGCTTCATTACTTCAATTTCCTCCCTTTCCTTTCTCCTTTGACGGCTTCTATCGGGATGTTTTTTCCGGATGCGAGGAAACCCAAGGTTCCATGGTTTGGAGCCTTTTGTGCCTCGTGTTCCTTGTTCCTAAGGGCAAGTGCGAGCTCATCATTGTCTCTATCGGGAATGAACTCCCTATCTTCAACAGCCTTTACTGCATTTCTAATGTCTTCGATGGGTATGGGAGTTTCTTTATGTCTTATGTTATATATGCACTTCCCTTCTGAGTCCAACATGCCCCATGCCCGTAAAACCATTTCCTTACCCGTTCGATCCAACTATATGGCTTTGGGTGATCCTTTTAGCAATCAGCTCGGACTCGCGTTTCTCCCACTTAGGCTTGCTAGCCTTGTAGCCACCTTGCCCCATAGTATGGTGATACTGCTTTTAGCAGCATTTTGCTTATTCGTTTCAGACCTTTTCTTAGCTGGCGTCGATGTCTTGTACGCCACAAAATCAGCCTAGTAGTCTTTTATCTTCTCATACGCTCTAGTAGTGAATTCCGAAGTCTTCTCTTTCACGACAAAGTCAAGGTGCAATCTTTTCTTCCAGTTGTTGAATTGCTGGGCCATCTTCTTAAGAGCCCACTCCTTGACTTTTTGCTCCATGTGCTTCTGTAGTTCCTCCTAAGTTGGAATCTCCTCATCTGCATCATAGTCATCTAGATCCACCTCTAACGTCGGTAGGGTGAAATTAACCATGAACTTTTTATGAAGAGTGTCTTTGGCTAAGTCACTGACATATAGAGATTCTGGGACCTTTGACGACCTATTCCATTCTCTAACGGTGATCAGGATGTAGTCCCTAACAATAAATCTGCATTGCCTTATAAATTTATTTGCAGCATTAATGGGAGCCTTCGCTTCACTGTCTAGAGTGACTTCTTCGATCATGTACCTTTCATGGTCTCCCAACTTTTTGGTTGGGCCTCGTTTATTCTTTGCAGAAGATTTGCTTGATCTAGAGGGCTAAAAGAAGAAAGAGCGTTAATATACATGTATATAGACAACAGAGGCTTAATTAATTAATATATATATATATATATATGCACCTCGCCGGCTTCTCCCTCGCCGGCTTCTCTCTCGTCGGCTTCTCCCTCACCGGAGCCGTTTGTTCGGTCGAAACCCGGATCTCCCTCACCGGAGTTGTTCAGATATAGCGAGGTGATATCGTTATCGATATGTCCTCCCTCGTTGATCATATTCTCAAGCGCCATTTCCTTTTCTTCATCTCTGGGTTCCATAGTTTCTACAAAAGGGGAAAAGCGGATGAGTCGAAGCAACCAAGCGAGGAGGTTAGGTAGGCGTGGTTTGACGGGCTAGGGATATAAACCATGATTCGAAGAAACCCTAACATATGGCGCGCGTTGCCACGCTCGTTCATCGTCCCTATATGGCGCTTGTTGCCGCGCCCGTCCCTAACCTCAAACGCCGGCGGGGTCATATAACTCCAAGGGAAAAGCAGTAACTCCGAAACCCGCAAACCCGACGGGTACCCACCTTAAACGGGGAGGGTTTGGTAAAAAGTTAGAGCCGCCAAGTCTCACGCGCTGGCGAGTACCCGTTGGGGCCCCGAACCCGGCCGGGTCGCTGGTCTGGTAAAATATGAGACCCGACTAATTAAACGGGGCAGGTATGGGGGCCGGACCCGGCCCCAAACCCGGCGGGTATCATCCCTACTAATACTACTCTACTACTAACTACTACCACTAACTAACTACTACTACTAACTAACTACTACTACCCTAATACTACTAACTAACTAACTACTACTAGTAACTAACTACTACTACTACTACCCTAATACTACTAACTAACTACTACTACTACTACTAACTAACTACTACTACTACTATACCCTAATACTACTAACTAACTAACAACAACTACTACTACTACTAACTAATTACCCTAATACTCTAACTAATTACCCTAGCTAATAACTAATTAAACTAAACTAACTAAACAGAGAATAAACAGAGAAGGAGAGGTGGAGAGAGGGCGCGCGCGCGGTGGCCGGTACCGTGGGGGAGCGCGACGGGGGAGAGCGGTGGCAGCCTCTAGGGAGAGCGACGGTGTCATGCGCGACAGGGTAGAGCGGCGACGCGCCGTGCGATGGGGATGCGCGCGCCTCTGGGCCGGGAGAGAGCGGCGGTGCTAGAGCTAGGGAAGTGGTGGCCTTCCGTCCAGCGTGTGCGGCGGCGTGCGAGGGTGAGGACCACCACGCCGAAATTGGGCAGCCTGCCGACGTCGGGGTCGGAGGCGCGCTTGGTACTTAGAAGAAATACAAGATGGGGAAGGAGAAAGGAACGGCGTGGCGTTATAAAGGGGAGGGTCATACGTCCCGGTTGGAGCCACCAACCGGGATGTAAAGGCCATACGTCCCGGTTGGTGTATCCAATCGGGACGAAAGGCTAGAGCATACGTCCCGGTTGGAGCCACCAACTGGGACGTATGATTGCCACCAAAGGGGAGCACGCATAGGACATTTAGTCCTGGTTGGTGGCACCAACCGAGACTAAAGTCCCTTTTTCAAAAGTTTTTCAAACTTTTCAGATGTTCTCATCTTATTTCTTATTTCTTATTTAGGTGTTCACATTTGAAATGATTTGAATTTGAAAAAACTTTCTGTCTTATAAAATAATTATTCAAACTATTAAATTTGAAATGGTTTAAATTTGAATTTAAAAACACTTTTAACATGAAAAGTGTTTGAATTTGAATAACTAATGCAGACCCATTTTCTGTTTCATAAAATAATTGTTCAAACTATTTTTCATTTTGCCATTTTCAAATAAAAATGCATTACAGAATGAAAACAGTGGATGTTCCCGCCTTTTTTCTTATTTCTTATTTAGGTGTTCATATTTGAAATGATTTAAATTTGAAAAAACTGTATGTCTTATAAAAATAATTATTCAAACTATTAAATTTGAAATGGTTTATATTTGAACTTGAAAACACTTTCAACATGAAAAGTGTTTGAATTTGAATAACTAATGCAGAACCATTCTTTATTTCATAAAATAATTGTTCAAACTATTCTTCATTTTGCCATTTTAAAAAAAATGCATTACAAAATAAAAAAAGTGGATCTCTCGACAATCTTGAGTACACAAACGAACCATTCGTCTTAACCAATGGATTTAGTCATAATCATGTCTAACCCTATAGTACATAACTTCAGGGTGATCTTCCGAATCATCTTCGTCGTCGTCGCTATGGCATATTCTGGGGATCCTTAGCCCTTCCCCGTCTGCGTAGGGGGAACCGAGGATCGTGAACCATGACATATTCTGGGGGCACCTGCCACTCCGGCCTCAGATGCACGACGCGGGGGAGGGGGGGGGAGGGAGGGGGCTCTCGGATGACGATGTCGCTACGCCTGCGGCCTTCACCACAGCCATCCTTATTGTGGCTTTGCGGCGGGTGCAAGTGTGGGTACCGCAGGTGAGGATGATCTCCCTCAGCGATGTAGCGCATCACACCGCGCGATAGTCCGGTTCGCCCACCAAAGGCGACGACCGATTTCATTATGGTTCACCAGGGCGGGCTGTCACCCTCGTACCTAGCAAGCTCCCTTTCCCCCCGTCACAAACTATGCCTCGATTGTGCACATAACATTGGTCATTTGGACCAAAATCCATGAAACCTCGAACATGATAGGTCATTTTGTGAAGGTTTTTTTGAGACATAATCAATATACCAAGTTTGGTATTTTTCCTCGCAACTATGTCATATAATATGACACCACATGAAGGATTTACATTGTTCGGACTGTTTTTGAATTTCTTATTCCTATTTATGGCGCTTATGGTCGCTTTGGCCATAACCATGGGTCATCTTCTTTGCTTAACGGGATGCTTGAGTCAGTTTTCACTATGAAGGGCGGAATTTCATCAAACTTATTATAATCTTTTGACATGTCTGTCTTGTCCTCGACTCCCATGATATTTCTTTTCCTTGAAAGAACTATGTGACACTTTGGCTCATCGTGTGATGTATTCATTTGCTTATTTTTTATTTTTTTGGTATGGAGGACATGTCCTTCACATAGAAAACTTGTGCCACATCATTGGCTAGAAAAAATGGTTCGTCTCTGTAACCAAGATTGTTGAGATCTACTGTTGTCATTCCGTACTGGTCTATCTTTACCCCTTCTCTATTCAGGTTGATCCATTTGCACCGAAACAAAGAGACCTTAAAAGAAACTCCATAGTCAAGTTCCCATATCTCCTCTATGTAACCATAGTATGTTTCCTTTTTGCCATTCTCGTCGGTTGCATCAAAGCGGACATCACTGTTCTGGTTGGTGCTCTTTTTATCTTGGGCGATCGTGTAAAATGTATTCTCATTTATCTCGTACCCTTGGTAATTCAATATAGTAGAAGATGGTGACCCAACCAACAAGTAGAGCTGATCTCCAATAATGGTGTCATTCATTAGATGTGTTCGCCAGCAACTGCCGAAAGTCTTCATGTGTTCATCTCTAATTCAGGAGTCTGGCTTTCCCGGGTTGTTGGAGCGTACAATATTCTTATGTTCTCCGATATACGAAGTTGCCAAGGTGGAATTCTGTAGAACCATATAGTGTGCTTGAGTGAAAGATTGTCCGTCCCTACATATCATTGCTTTCTTTCCCAGCGTGCCTTTTCCACTCAGTCTCCCCTCATGCCGTGATTTGGGAACACCAATCGGCTTAAGGTCAGGAATAAAGCCAACACAGAACTCAATGACATCCTCAGTTCCATAGCCCTTGGAGGTGCTTCCTTCTGGCCTAGCATGGTTATGAACATATTTCTTTAACACTCCCATGAACCTCTGAAAGGGGAACATATTTTGTAGAAATATAGGACCGAGAATGGAAATCTCTTCGACTAGGTGAACCAGGAGATGCGTCATAATATTGAAGAAGGATGGTGGGAACACCAACTCAAAACTAATAAGACATTGGACCACATCCTTTTGTAACCTTGTCAGAATATCTTGATTGATAACCTTCTAAGATATTGCATTGAGGAATGCACATATCTTCACAATGGGTACTCAAACATTTTCCGGTAGAAGCCCCCTCAATGCAATCGGAAGCAACTGCGTCATAATCATGTGATAGTCATAAGACTTCAGGTTTTGGAATTTTTTCTCTGCCATATTTATTATCCCCTTTATGTTAGACGAGAATCCAAACGACACCTTGATACTATAAAGGACTTCAAAAAAAATTCCTTCTCTGCTTTTGTAAGAGCGTAGCTGGCAGGACTTAAATGATGCCCTTTATCCGTCTTGTTCCTGCATGTTTTGTGGGTCTGTCTTTCATACGTTGTTGGTCCTCTCGTGCTTCTGGTGTATCTTTTGTTTTTCCATACACGCCCAGGAAGCCTAGCAGGTTCACGCATAGATTCTTCGTCACGTGCATCACATGGATTGAAGAGCGGACATGTAGGACTTTTCAATAGGGTAGCTCCCAAAATAGATTTCTTCTTCCACATGGGCGCGTGTCCGGTAGCGACATCGTTCGGAATAGGTTGACCGCCAGGACCATTTCCAAAGATTACTTCTATGTCCTTGACCATACCAAATACATCATCACCTGTAGAAAGGTCAGGCTTCTTCCGATAATCTGCTTCACCTTTGAAATCCTTGCATTTCTTTCTTACTTGATGATTGATCGGAAGAAATCGACGATTCCTCAGGTACACAACCTTCTTACATTTATGCAAATATGTAGCTTCAGTATCATCTAAATAGTGTGTGCATGTCTTGTATCTCTTATTTGTCTGTCCTAAAAGGTTACTAAGAGCAGGCCAATCATTGATGGTTACGAAAAGCAGTGCTCGTAAGTCAAATGGCTCATGTTTGTGCTCATTCCACGCACGTACACCTGGTTTTGCCCACAACTGTAAGAGTTCTTCAACTAATGGCCTTAGGTACACATCAATGTCGTTGCCGGGTTGCTAGGCTTGGATAAGCACTGATATCATAATGAACTTAAGCTTCATGCACAACAAAGGAGGAAGGTTATAGATACATAGAGTCACAGGCCAGGTGTTGTGACTGCAGCTCTGCTCCCCAAAAGGATTCATGCCATCTGTACTTAGACCAAACCATAAGTTTCTCGTGTCGCCTACAAAGTCCGGAAACTCTCTCTCAATTTTTCTCCACTGCGACCCATCAGCTGGGTGTCTCAACTTCCTATCTTTCTTACGGTCTTTATTGTGCCATCGCAACAACCTGGCATGCTCATTGTTTCTAAAAAACCTTGGTATTATAGGAGCATACCACATAACCTTATCAGAAACCCTCTTCCTGGGGGCTCGTCATCGCCATCAATATCACCAGGGTCATCTCGTCTGATCTTATACCGCAGTGCAGTGCATACCGGGCATTTATCTAAAATCTCGTACACCTCACCGTGGTAGGAGATGTAGTCATTTATGCATGCATGTATCTTCTGCACATCTAATCCTATAGGACAGAGAATCTTCTTTGCTTCGTAAGTACTCTCGGGAAATTCGTTATCCTTTGGAAGCTTTGGCTTCATTATTTTTAGTAACTTCTCAAATCCCTTGTCAGATAAACCAGTCACTGCCTTCTATTTCAGCAATTCCAGTGTGGTACCGAGCTTTGTGCTGCCATCTTGGCAATTTGGGTACAACAATTTGTTGTGATCCTCTAACATGTCCTCCAACTTCAACTTTTCCTTCTCTGTTTCACAGTCTCGCTTTGTATCAGAAATGACCTGACCAAGGTCATCAACGGGCTCATCTGATGCCCATTCTTCACCTCCTTCTTCATTCTCTTCCATTGCAGTATCATCATATTCAGGGAACATATGACAATAGCTATCATCATCCTCTTTTTCTTCATTGTCTTCTATCATAACCCCTATTGCTCCGTGCTTGGTTCAACAATTGTAACTGGGCATGAAAGCTCTCCGAACCAGGTGGCCGCGAATGATTTTCAAGAAAGAGTACTCCTTGATGTTCCGACATTGAACATATGGACAACACATAAATCCATTCTCTTTGTTTACCTTAGCCACATCGATAAATTTATCCACGCCTTAAATATACACGGATTCACGTCGGTCACCGTACATCCATTCCCGCCGGTTCATCTGCATCATTACAGAACATCATGAATAGTGAGATGCCCACTTTACGTCGACGCATGCATTATTATATCAATGATATATGAAGGATAAGGTTGCTAACCTCGATCAAAAAGGAAAGAAAGAAGAGAAAGACTTAAACTGGCTCGGGCACCTCATATCGAGCGTATCATTCTCTCAGACATTTTGTCGAACACTAGGAAAAAAACTAGCACACCACACCCACTCCTTCAACCAAGAGAGAAAATAGAGAAAGGGCCGGTTGGGGCGGCATATTTAAACCGGGACTAAATGTGTGCGGCAGATCACGTATCTGGAGCCCGACCTTTAGTTCCGGTTCGTAATACGAACCGATACAATAGCCATTTAAGAACCGGGACGTATGCCTTGACTACCGTGCGTTGCTCGGGTCCCTCGAACCGGAAAAAATACTTGCATTAGTCCCGCTTCGTAGAGGAATCGGGACAAAATTTCTGGAAGGCTGCGAACGAATAGTGTGGAACACCACGCTCGCGCAACACAACGGACGCACGATCCCAAAGGTAGACTAGTACGCTCGCGCAACCTCTCTCGAAGGATTCGCCACCGCGGAGACATGGGAGTTTCTGCCACCTAGAGCTAGCTGACGCCGCACAACGCAACAGAGTGTTTCACTGCTGACATGCTCGCGACGCGCGGGCCTCCACACACACGGACACGGTCGTCGGCCGGCTGACACGCGGGCCTCCGCGAGTTAGGTCCGGCACGTACCCCTGCGCACCGCACAACAGGACAAGCAGGATCCACTACTCGTCGGCGCCGAACGGATATGCACGAGCACGTACCTACGCGACGAACTGCGGCTGCACCACCCACGCGCGAGAGCGCACGTAAAATAGTTGTATCGCTGTCGCCGTCTCGCCGCACCACTCTGCGTCACGTACGTACGGGCAGGGGCAAAGCCGAGAGCGACGGGGCGGCAGCGGGAAACTCGACACCGCAGCGGGCGGGCGCGACAGGTCGAAAGCGGCGGGCGGGGGCGAAGCGACGCGACGATGACAGGCGCCTCTCGTGTCCGGTCGCTGGCCCTGCAGGCTGCAGATGGATCGATCACAACTCGCGCAAGGCTGGCCGGCGGGCGGGCCGGCGTACATATACGAGCAGCAGTGGTACCGGCTCGACGACGATGCGCGCGTGCTCCGTGCGCGGCTGTCGACGTCGCCTTCAGACACGCAGCGAGCACTGCTGGCATTTAGCGGTACGCGACGCCGACGAATGATTAGGCAATGATAATCGCACTGCCTATTTCGCAAAAAAAAAAAAGATAATCGCACTGCCTGCCTCGTAGTACGTACACTGCTTTATCAGACGAGTAGTACGTAAAGTGGCGCGCTAGCTGCTTATTTTATGCTCCGTCCGAACAAGCTAATTTGAGCTACTAGTACTAAGTTACCGGTTCCTTCACCTAATTGGATAGTACGTAGAACTCCATTGCACAGGGATATCTTCACCTTTTGGCCGGGTGCATGTTAGTGACTGAGTTTGCCGGGTGAAAAACGCTTTATGAGCACCTTCATAGCAAGTCTGGACTCTGGGGTGAACGCAAAGGAGAAAGGACAAGAAAAACATGCCAAAGAAGAAATAAAAAAATTGAATTATCAGAGACAGGTTTCAATCCTGTGACCTGTGGGTTATGGGCCCACCACGCTTCCGCTGCGCCACTCTGATTTTCTTGTCGTGTACTGCTCTCGATTTTACTTAATAAGAACATCGACTCGGTTACCGGCCTGTAAAACAGGAGAAAAGGGAGAGAGTGCGAAAGTACCCAAACCATTCACTACATACCGGATACGATACGGTTCCATATACGTACATGAAATCTCAGCTGTGCTTTTGCATAGGAAAAAGTCTATTTTCAACCATGAACTCATAGAGGTTCGCCGGTTTAAACCCTGAAGTCGAAATCCTGGTCGTTTGAACCCTGAACTAGAGAATGCCGGGCTAAATTAAACCCTTGAGCCGTCTGACCAAATTGATCAATGCCACGTAGGCAAAAATTTACAATAAAACCCTTGATAATTATCTATTCTTTCTGTAGCCTGCCTACGTCACAGGACGCGAAGGCACATGCGCATGGAATGTAGTCCCACCAAGGTCGCCATGCGCTTGGATATTGGACAAAGAAGAGCTCTGGTCGCACTTGGCCAGTGGCCATACTACCATAAACTCGTCCATGGCGAAATCTTTGGACAAATTGGTTCCTCACGATGTCGTTACAGTCCTGTACAAATCGCTGCCAACCCGACCCACCCTGCCACGCTGCTAACCAAGAGTGCGCTCCTCCTAGGCATGGGCCGGTATGCGCTCACCGCCGGCTGCTTCCAGGAGCGGAGCACGTCGAGTTGCATCGACCATGGCGCATGCGTGCGCGCTCGCTACTATATGGGCTAGCCACTGTTCGCTCACTGCCGGTGCGATTGCGAGCATGCTTGCCGCTACAGTTAGCTAGCTGTCGCTGGGTGCACGCGACATACGGCATGCTGGTGTTGGAGACGAACGACAACATGGTCGTGCTTTGAGGTATACGGGCGGAGGCGCGAACTGCCGATGTTGCGCACGTGCGGGATGGAGACTTCCAGGAAACCGAGCAGGCTCCGGTGACGAAGAAGCCGAGCATCACGCGGAGGTGGAAGTGCTCGACAGCCGGTGGCGCTGCACGCAAAGGGCACGAACTGGTGGCGGGCTCTTGCCGCAGGAGGGCAAGGCGAGCTTGATGGAGGCGGGCACGGGGAGGTTAAGGTCATAACATCTGTGGAGAAGATCTGGACGAAATTTTACAAATAAACCCAAAAGCTAATGTGGGAGTGAATAAGAGAAATAAATTAGTGGAAGAAGCTGAATATGACATATTGGCCCCACTGCTCAGTCAGAGTAGCATGTAATCCCGACCCGGATTATTCCTTTCCTGGTATTCCAAACAACTCTAGGGTTTAATATAGACCGGGATTCGCTAGTTCAGGGTCCGAACGACAGGGATTTCGATTTCGGGGTTTAAACGGGCGAACCTCTACGAGTTCAAGGTTGAAAATAGACCTTTTTCTACAAAATAGAGGTACGGATCGTTGATGACCTAGGTTACCACCGCTATATATACTTCTTGTAGGCCGCCGGCTGGGATAAGTTGCATCTGTGAAATCCCCGGCGTTGTGTAAACACTCTCCGTTAGTTTCGCTGACTGGCGTCCGTGGTTTTTCCCCTCTCTTTGTTGGAGACGGTTTTCCACGTTAAAGCTGTGTCTCCTTGCTGTGATTTTGTTTTCGTTCTTAGTTATTTACTTGTCGCAAATCTAGCAGGAGCACTGCCGCCGTGCGTGGGGCGGCACGAAGAGAACGGGAGGGGACACCAGCGCGAGGGCGGCACGCGCCCGGGTCCCGCCACGGCGGCCGTGCCCCTCCGCGGCAGGCAGGCCCGACCGCGCCATCCGATGCCGGCCTCGTTTCGGTCGTGCACTCGTGCTGCCCGGTGGCCGTGCGTGTGCCAGGCCCCGGATTTGGCTTTGCCGAGCGCCCATTCTCCGGCGTCGTCGAGAGCTCTACGGGTGCGGGTGTTGACTCCTCGGCGCCACCGGTCCGGTGGTTCGCGATTGACCCCTCGCTTGCAGAGGTAGTGTATGGTAGCCATCATCCCACCATGGATCGATCGTCTAATTTGGAGCCTGTGCATGGTGCGCGGGACAAAGCAAAACTAAAGCTGACGTTGCTCGATTGCCTGGCCGTCTGTCGACGTCGCTTTATTTCGTTTCGTTTCCCTGGCAGGCTCGGTGATTTGGCGATCTGCTGTCTGTCTGTCTGTCTATCTCTGCGACGTAAAGCCTTGCCTCGTTGTGGGTCTGGATATGCACGGATTAGCGCCTAGGCCTATCCTATGGCCGCGTAAACGTGTCGCCGATCAGTTGGCCGCGCGCACTGCATGTATGTGCATGGTCGATCGTGCTCGTACGATTCTGCTACGGTATTCTACGCGGAAAGCAGTTGTGTCGCTGCACGGTGGCCTTTCAAGTTAGGTTCTACGTCCACGCAAAAAAAAAGGGTTAGGTTCTACGTCATTGCCAATGGTCTGAATTATTAATGGCTAGACATGGAAAGCGTAGCATAAAGCCGAATACGCTCGATCGGATCCACAAGAGACACCGTCGCACTTGCGTAACTGAAATCTCGCAGATATACTAGTTAGGTCGTATAATCCAGTGCGTTGTCGGTCCATGTCTTAAGGTACGTACCTGCTCTCGCGCAGACGAACAGGGGAGAATCGAGATCACCTGCATCTTTCCCGAAAGGCACCTACAGCTAGACCTGCGCTCTGCTTTATCATTCTTCAGTGACCATGATCAGCATGTCGACTTGTACGTGACCGTGCGGCCCTGCCCAACCGTGTCCCTGTGTGCGTGCGTGCGCGCAGACATCACCCTAGCTAGCGCCCACCCACCGCACGAGCCTCCCTTTCCCGAAAGATATCGGCATTTCGCCTCGTTTCCTCCCTAGCTAGGCCCGTACCGTCTACGCTACTTCCTGTCACCCCTAATCAGGTAACCCACGGGCCCCTCCAGGCACCTCTTCTACGCTGCTACAACGCGTACAGCGATTCTTGTCCTCTTCCAGGACAATGAGAGCTCGTTCGATTGAGACGAGACGGGTGATCGGGCGATCCAACGGCTGAAGGATTCCGTGTCCGGGGGCTGGGTCGGAGGCTTTGCGGGCAGGATAGGGCGCGGCCGATGGGAGTTGCCGGTCGCGAATCTCTCCTGGGCACTGCGAAAAGAAGGACACCGATATCTTTGGAGGCCAGCCATTTTGGTCTTTTTTGCCTTTCCCACGTTTTTCCTCGCTGCCATCATTGATACCAGGATAGTAGGCAATTGACAGGCAGGGGCTGTGTTCGATCCTCAGTTAGTTTAGCAGCAAACCAGGTTTAGTCCAGTCAAAATCGCCACCGATTGTGATCTCTTCTCAGTCTGCTCTTGTGGTCTCAGCAGCTGGTCTGACCAAACTAATCTGCAGTTCAGCACCATGCACCAACGTTACAGATGTAGCCACTGACTCGCTATTTTGGTTTTCTAGATTGTGCTACCTACTGTGGATTAACCGCAAAAAAAATAGTTAACTGCGGCAGTACGTCGATTAGTATTTGACATTGTTCACCTGAGACGTGCTACCTCGGTAAATATCGGCTAACGTAGATACAAAAAAGGCGGTGACAGCATGATGGTATATGTCGGATTGTCTCGATCTTTGCTAGCTAGAGAGGTGTAAATTATTCGTGAAAGCAGAGGAAAAATCCAAGGGAAACCAGACGGTCATCTGCTTTTCGTCCGATCATGACCTGCTTTTGGCTGCACTCTGTCTCCGTGTGTGTTCAGGATCCAAAGTAGAGCACGGGATAAGATCGCACTGTCTTTCGACAAACACGACGGCCTCGTAGCCCGCACAATTGGATCAATTGCGCTACCTACGAACTGGTACTCATGGCGACATGAATCTCGGATCGAATCCGGCTGAACTCCACCTCTCCCGTAACTCCCGGACCCTTTGGTTCTTTGTGTTCTTGCATAGGTGGGGAAGTGAAGACAGCGGGATTTTTGGCCAATAGCTCCGCCGTGCAGGAATTCTTTGAGCGGTGTAGGGAGCTTCATATTCTGATGATGATGAATTGCTTGACTATGATCAACAATGCATCCCTTTTCTAGTTTCTTTTGTCTTGCATAATACAGCCCGTTGATCTGGGAGCCATATGTCGGTGTTTAGCCATGTCCAACTGCTAGATGTACATACCACTTCTGCTTCGAGGAAAATTTATGTAGATATACGAGCGCGGTTGTTGTGAAAGAATTTTTTTTTTGAGGGAAGTCACCGTTGTGAAAGATTATTATAAAAAATGTTTGGAATATTTTGATTCTCCATATGTATTGCTATAAAATCTGAAGTTCTAATGCAAAGAACGTCGGAAACTATCCATTTTAAGATGGATTTCAATTCAATTGGCATACTCATCGATTAATCTGCAAGAAAAAGGACACTTGCTAAGCGCCCCCGCATCGCCCCCACCCCACCCAGGCGACTCGGGGGAACCCTAGACCGCAACCAGCCACCCCCATCCCCCCTCCCTGCTCCGGTCCTTGATGCACCCCCGCATCACCCCCTGCCCCACCTAGGTGACTCGGGGGAACCTTAGACCGCAAGCAGCCACCCCCATCCCCCTCCTAGCTCCGGTCCTTGCTGCACCACCGCCGCCAGAGGAAACCGCTGAGCGAGGCCCGTGTGGTGGGCGGCCGCAACAGGGCCTCCATCTCGTGCGCCCGTGCGGCGTTGGCTCAAGGGACGTGAGATCTAGGTGGGGTGGCTCAGCCTCCTGCGTCGGCGTTGGCGTGGCTCCAGCGGCCATCGTCTCCACCACCCGAGCTCCCTATGCAGCGCCCATTGGCCGAGGCCATCTCTTCGGTGTCCTCTTGGTGCGGCGGCTCTAGCAAGTCTCTCTTGCCCAACGCGACGGGGTGGGGTGGCAGCCCCCTCCCGCTTCCTGGAACTGCGGCGGGCTGGTGTTTGGGCGGTCGTCGTCTTGGTGGTGGTTGTAGGCGCCAGATCTGGTCGACCCCCTGATTTGGCCTGTCGACTTCAGTTGGAGGTGAGGATAGTGGACAACGGTGAGGATTCCGGTGTCTGCGCCGACGTGTTCGGCCTGGTGCATTTATACGGACTTTCGGTTGGTTTCTCATAAATAAACTAGTCAATTCTCTTTGACTTTATAAAATAAGATGGGACAAAATTGCTGTTTAGTTAAAAAAATCAATTAGCATTTTTGTTCATATGTTTAGGACTTCGATGAGATTGACATCATAGATGACGCCAGTTAAGGACCGTCTCTTTGTAAGACTCTACTCCTGACACCTGGCAGTTTGATTTAGGGTTGCATGGGGCAAAGCCTCCACATATGTCGTATATATATAGTTCATAGCGAAAAATGCGCGTATCACGTATGGTGTCTGGGCACCATGGTGCCCCAGTTATTTTACCTATATATATGTATATGACCAACATACAGAATTATAATTATAACATGACATGTACCTGTATACAACACATACACGTGTCCGTTTCCAACACACACCCTCAATCTGAACGATCACTAATACATACAAGATTCAGATTGAACGGAAACGATCTAACACACTCTCAATCTCTGGTTTAGTAAATACATCAGCCAGTTGGTCGTTCGTCGAGATAAACCTGACATCTCAATCTCTGAAGGCAACACACTCTCTCACAAAATGGAAATCGATCTCAATGTGCTTGGTTCGTGCGTCGAAGACCGGGTTCGCCATCAGGTATGTAGCCCCCAGATTATCACACCACAAGATGGTGGTTCACTGTTATGACACGCCTAGATTCTTGAGTAGTAACTCTACCCAGATGGCTTTAGCAGCTCCATTAGCTAATGTTTTATACTCTGCCTCCGTGCTAAACCTGGATACGGTGGGATGTTTCTTGACACACCATGAAATAAGATTTGAGCCAACAAACACAACAAACCCACTGGTGGAACGGCGGTCATCGATACATCTTTCCCAATCAACATCTATAAATATACTGATATCAGTGGAAGGGGACTTACGTATCCTCAACCCCATGTTCAAAGTTCCTTTGACATATCGTATTATACGCTTGACGGATTCCCAATGCTCATCAGTCAGCTGTGAAAGAAACTGATAAATCTTATTGAGAGCAAATGATAAATCTGGCCGAGTAAGCATCAAGTACTGAAGCCCTCCAACAATACTGTGATACTGAGTAGAATCCTTAGCACCAAGCAATGTGCCGGGATCACGTGAAGGAGATATGCCCTAGAGGCCAATAATAAAGATGATTTTTATTGACATATCTCATTAGTTCATAATAGTTTTGTATCATGCTATAACTGTATTAGGTGGAAATATTAATACAGGTGTGATATATAAATAAACCAGATCCCTAGTATCCTCTAGACTGGTTCGTTGGGCAGATGATGATCGAGGTTTCCCGATCATGGACTTGCTGAAACGTCAAATGACAATAATGTCACTTATGAAGTGATGGACAACACCCAACCCCTAGTATTGCATTGTGATCCAGTTACATAGTTCAACATTGTGATATCTAGCAAAGCATAGTGATTCAGTCCTTCGATTGTGAGATCATATTAATCACTGTCTCCCAAGGTTGCTTTGATCACATCAATCGTCATGTGCATAACTGGGTGACCATAAATATGTGCAGCAAGTATTCCAGAGAAACTTTTGAGGCCTATGTATCAAGACCGGGATTTTCCCATCCGAGTGACGGATAGATACCCTGGGCCCACTCGGTGAGATTACATCTACGAGTTCAAACATGTGACTAGGTCACGGGGAGTAATATCACGGGAACAAGTAAATGTGTTTGTAGGTAACAAGATAGAGTTAGGTATAATGATACCGTAGATCACGTCTTGGACAAACTAGATATCGTAGATCAAAGGGAATGAGACTCGATATTTAAGGTTCAAGCGATCAACTTATTCGTGGAATGTGAAGGGATCTACATGTGTTTCCAGATACCGTTGATGATCAATTGATTGGGGAGATCTCCCCTTCATACCCGAACATTCCCGAGCAGTAGGGTGTCACACTTAAGGGTAGAGACGCTTAGCAATTTATCCAAGATCGTAGGAGAAAAAGAGAGAACTCCGGAATTGATCCGGGAGATACTGAAAGTATTTCAGGGATATCAGATGATGATCGGAGGGGTCCGAAAGGTGTTTTGGAGTGATAGGTATTAAATAATATGTATTTACTATTAATTAAATGAATTAATATTAAAAATATTATTTTAATTGGATTTTGGGGGCAACCCACCTAATTGGACCTCACGAGAGGAGGCCCAAGAAGGGGCTGCCACCCTAGGGATGGCCTAGGGAGGCCGCCGACCACCGAGTGGGCTCCCCCATGTGGGGTCCATGGTAGGGGCTGGCCGCCGCCTCCTCCCACCTCTCCTCCCTTGATTAGTCCCACCCCAGGACTTTGAGGGAGGTAGTACCTCCCTTCCACCTATCTAAAGAGGGGCACCCTCTCTGTCAACACCTGGATTTTTAATCCTAGATGCATGTTATGCCATACATCGCAATCCTAGGATTATCATTTTTGCGAGACATAACATATTGGATATCACAGTACATCATCCATTACAAACCATAATAAGGTCTTACATGAATAAAGGATCTCATGATCCAGTCTTAATACAACAAGCAGCGGAATAAATAATAAGCGTAGCGGTGGGGTCCATCTTCAGGGTCATAGGCAATGCTGACGATGAAAGATAGTCCTAGTTATTATAGCCGTCCTGCTGTCCTTCATCTTGGTAGTCTCTTTCATAGTCTGGCCACGGGAATAGCCAGGGACAAAAGCCATGAGTACTCTTTAAGTACTCGCAAACTACCACTAACAAGTAAGATAGTTCTAGTAGGAATGCTAACTCTAAGTTCATTTGTAAAATTAAGTTTGAAACCTAAGCTGAGTTCAGAAACAAAGAAAAATAAAATAAAGTTTGAAATCACCTAAGTGGGAACTTAATTGTCATAGTCACAACTCTGTTGTGGTCAAGTCATGTCACAATTCATTTCATAAATTGTTTTGAAAACATCTGACAATAGAACAGTATGGCCACTCCGACTGTCCATAATCGCGGACGCGGCTATTCGAATATTTGACACTCTACAGAGGTGGTATACTTTCACCACAAGATTCGATACATCTATCAGGGATAACCCTAAATCATCATACTTAGTATGCAGATAATCAAACATAACCTTTCCTTTACACACCCTAGTATAAACACCTCTCCTATGAGCATGGCCTCCCAGCCATGACCATCTGTCATCTTGGGCACTGCATAGGAGGTAGCCTAAGCTCAAACCTCTCCCGCGAGGGAACTAATACTAATGCATATAAACTTCCGGCAAATCCTTACCCAATTCAGGTATTATGGTTGTACGGTAAAATTGGAATGGTATCGCATCCGAACCCAACCATCAGTTTTGTAAAAGGACTAAGGCTCATGCCTCAACATTTTCATCATCATAACCCATTTGTGTTTCTCAACACATGTCAAAACATCTCAATAGAATGACTCATCATTCCAAGGTTTTCAAAAGTTATTTTTCACCAAGTATTCCCATTTAAAGTGAATCAAGTTTTGGTTTAGCTCTAAACTACTAAGTTAAGAGTGTTCACTAAAGTGGGATGCTAATCTCAATCTCATGCCATAGAATGACATCTAAGTCTAACTAGATAGGTCAAGTTTTATACTTTTTAGGCTACCTTTGAACAAGTAACGGACTTTGGTAAAGTAAAGAAGGTAAAGCTTGTAAACAAAAACTTGGAGTAGGTATAAGTCCAGGCTATAACCAAAGCATGTCTAATGCATCTTGCTTAGGTTATCTAGCTTAATTCTAGCTTGATAACAATGGCTTTATCTATTTACTTGAAGTGCTAGGCTTGCCTTGTGTAGTGCAGTGGTTGAATTTTTCTTCCTCCTCTTGGTAGAACTCCTCCTCCTCAAAAGCTTGGTCGGTACTATCGTCTATAAATACATACGAGATACACAATCACCAAACAATACTTAACTAGTCTACTTAGCATACTAAGGCACACATTTGATGATCTATTATCATCACAAGCATCACAAGGTTTAATTAACTAGCTTCATTCTTTTTATTTGAGAAAAGTAATTTCTACTCATTGAAAATAACTAAGATTTAATATTCTCCAATTAAAATACTGGATCATGTGGATACATGTCATCACCACATATTCTAACACATGGTAATGTGATTTAAAGGTTGGATCACATTTTAATAAGTTTATGTTTAATAATTAATGATTTAAAGTGACTAGAAATGCCTATATAGCATTATTTTGGTACTAGTCCAAAGTCACTGTATGTAAACCTTAATATTATTACATATTCAGATAGGTATGTTAAAATGTGATTTTTGAGAGTTGGAATCAACTCAAAATCTATTATGGTTGATTTTATAAAAATGTTTGAATGTGCAAAAGCTTTTGTCTTGTTATTTTTACTAGGAGAGATATCTAACTCTAAATGATTTAAATCCAACGGGTTCGATAGAGATTTTCATTACCTTTCCAACAAAATTGGAATCACTCAATTTGAATTTGTATAACTCTCTGAATTGATTTTTGAACTAAATGACATAATTGATTTTAAGTCTAAATAGACAAAAACCTAATTTCAATTACTGGGTCAGCGTGGGAAAGTAAATGGGCCAGCCCAGTGACACTTAGCGGTGCAGAGGGCGACTGATAGGCTGGTCCCGCATGTCAGCGGCACTTAAAACTCGAAGCGGTACGGGGCGATAATAACCACACGATTAGAACAAGATCTACGGTCCACGGTCGTCGTCGACGACGGACTCGTCGCCGACGAGACTGAACCCTAAGCAGCCGGTGGGGGTCTACTAGGGACGTACCAGGGCTCCAGCTAGTGCGGCGAGGCGGGCAAACGAACTGGTGGACGACGGCGAGCTCAGGCGAAGTCGCGGCAGGGACTGAGGTGGACGAAATCGACGACCACGTCTTCTCCTCTGTAGTGGCTACCTCCGGCGGAATTCCGGCGATGTGCTGCTCGAGCAGCTCCAACGAGAGAGGGGAAACGGTTAGTGGAGAGAGGGGAGTGATATGGTGTGAAGAAATGGTGCTAGGGAGACCTCCTTATATAGGCTTGACGGTGAGGCAGTGAGGTATGGGTGCAGCTCGTTGGTGACGGTGATACAGGGGGCTACTAGCGTGGGCGAGGTAAGAGGATGGTGGGCGGTCTGCTGGCGGTCGTCTAGAGCTTAATGGCGTGGCTAGGGGCGGTGGCAATTGGTCGGGAGCTTCCCGCGCTCTAGGAGACAGAGGCGGTGCTCGACGCGGCTCCCGACGACTGTGGGTTGCGCGGCGGTGCACGGACGTGTCTGGCGGGTTGCTGGGTTCAAGGCGAAGCGGCGCATGCGATTTGGTGTCGAGGTGTGGTCTGTGGCGTGCTGGCGGCGATCGCGCTCTGGCGTGCTCTGGCTGCACGCAGAGAGGAAACGACGGCGCAACTCTAGGGTGGTCCAGGGGCTGGCGGTGATCGTTGGGTGGACAGGGAGTGGCGGTAGGGTTAGGTGGTGCTAGTGGCGGTGCTGGTTTGGCACTGCGCGGTCGCTGGCGCGTTACCCGCGTTTGGTCGGCGATGACCATATTTGGGTGGCGCGTTACTGCTGCTAGCGGTGAAGGGGGAGCTAGTCCGAGCTGGGGTAGATGCTAGGGGACAGGGGATTAAGTGGGAGAACAAATTGGTCGATGATCACTGTGGAAACAGTGAAGCTACTCTAGTGTGTATTCAGTGCCTGCCATGTGTTCGACAGAATGGCCGCATGAAGAAAAGTTTTGAATTTTGGATTCAATTTTTTTTGAGTGTTCTCCACTTAAGGTTGAGATTCTATGCCTTCTTGGAAAGTTCAAGGGGAATTCATTTGAGTGGTTTTTGAAAAGGTGTGATCTATGCACCTACACTTGATTCCATTTTCAAATGTCATTTAAATTTAGAGCTCAAATGTCTTTGTAAGATTTCAAAGTGGTCCTTGGTAGATCATTACTTGTACTAGCAAGGGGTGAAAAGAGTTAGAATTGTTTTTGTTGGAATTTGAGTTCTAGGAACACCCAAAGTGACCTAGTGGATTAAAATGGCACAAATGACCACTTGCATTTATTAATTCCATTTGATTTCCTTTTCTTTGGATTTTGCTTGGGATTGATCTAGATGATGTGGCATTCACCTTAAAATCATTTTACAATCAATAGATCACTCAAACATGGCAATTCAGAACAACTCCTATTTTAAATGCACACACATATGAATGCTTAAAGATTTTTAAATGGAAAAGTTTTTGTTAACCCTAAATTGGGTTGATTTGATCTTGATAACTTGGATTAAAGTTTTGGGATGTTACAAACCTTCCCCCCTTGAACAAAATCTCGTCCCGAGATTTAAGAAAGAAAACTAGGAACTAAAGAGATCTAGGAACTCAGTTCTAATGTAATCTTCTAGCTCCCAAGTGGCTTCTTCTTCAGTATGGTCGCTCCATTGGATCTTGAGAAATTTGATACTCCTGGTCATGGTGGTTCTGTAGGCTTCCTCCAATATACGGATGGGTACTTCACGATACGTCAGATCCTTGTTGATATCAACAGCTCGGTGATCGATGTTTTTGAACACTTCGGTCTTCTACGACACTTCTAGGCATTTGCGAAGTAACGAGATATGGAACACATTGTGGATGGCTGACATCTCCTCTGGCAGTTCCAATTGATACGATACTTCTCCTCGGCGATTCAGAATCTTGAAGGGCCCGATATATCTGGGGGCTAACTTTCCTTTCAGACTAAAACGTTGCGTTCCCTTGAATGGCAAAACCTTGAGATACAAGAAATATCCGACATTGAAATTTAGGTCTCTCCTTCTCTTGTCAGCATAACTCTTCTGTCTAGATTGGGCGGTCTTGAGGTGCTCACGGACTTTGTGAACCTTCTCTTCAGCTTCTCGGAGAATGTCGGGTCCAAATATCTGACTCACTCCTACTTGCGACCAATTCAAAGGGGTACGCCACTTTCTTTTGTATAGGAACTCAAATGGTGTCATTTGCAAACTAGCTTGATAACTGTTGTTATATGAGAATTCTGCGAAAGGCAGGCAATCTTTCCATTTTGATCCATACTCTAACACACAAGCTCTCAACATATCTTCTAAGATTTGGTTGACTCTTTCAGTCTGTCCATCGGTTTGTGGGTGATAAGCTGTGCTGAAATTCAACTTGGTTCCTAATCCTTCTTGGACTTTCTGCCAAAATCTCGAGGTAAATTGGGTTCCTCGATCTGATACTATGGTCTTGGGGGTTCCATGCAGACTAACAATTCTAGCAATGTACAACTCTGCTAGCTTTGAACTCTAGTAAGTTGTCTTGACAGGTATAAAATGAGCTACCTTGGACAGTCTATCAACGATGACCCAGATTGAGTCATTTCCCCTACTAGAAGTAGGCAAACCGGTGATAAAGTCCATTCCAACGGAATCCCATTTCCATTCCGGAATCGGCAATGGTTGCAACAGTCCTGCGGGTCTCTGATGTTCTGCTTTGACTCTCTGACAGATATCACACTTGGCGATGTAGCTTCCGATTTCTCTTTTCATCTTGTGCCACCAGAATTGCTCTTTCAAATCCTGATACATCTTCGTTCCTCCGGGGTGGATAGAATAAAGAGTATCATGAGCTTCTTGCATGATGACTTGCTTCAGTTCCGAATCTGCTGGCACACAGATACGGCCTTTGTACCACATAACTCCTTCTTCATCTTCGGTGAATCCATGTACCTTTCCTATACCAATACGACGTTTGATTCCATCGATACTTTCATTTCCCTTCTAGGCTTCCTTGATTTGGCTAATCAAAGTGGGTTGAAGTTCAATGCTAGCTAAAAATTCTTTGCTAACAAGCTTAGTTCTAAACTGCTCCAACTCCTCATACAAACTTGGCTGCTTCTCCTAGATCATGGTGTTTAGCCTACACGGTAATCTGCTAAGAGCATCCGCTACCACATTGGCTTTGCCGGGGTGATAGTGAATGTCAAGGTCATAATCCTTGATTAACTCTATCCATCTCCTTTGCCTCATATTCAGCTCCTTCTGAGTGAAAATATACTTCAAGCTTTTGTGATCTGAGTAAATCTCACAGTGATTACCCATAAGATAATGACGCCATGTCTTCAATGCCAAAACTACGACTGCTAATTCAAGATCATGGGTCGGATAGTTCTGCTCATGCTACTTCAGTTGTCGAGACAGATATGTGATGACTTTCCCTTCTTCCATCAATACACATCCGAGACCAATCTTGGATGCATCACAATACACATCAAACGACTTCTTGATATTTGGCATGATCAATATTGGGGCTGAAATCAATCTCTTGAGCTCTTGGAAACTGGTGTCACATTTGTCAGTCCATTCAAACTTCTTGTACTTCTTCAACAATTGGGTCATGGGTCTTGTGATGCTCGAAAATCCTTCGACAAACTTGCGGTAGTATCCCGCTAATCCGAGAAATGCACGGACTTGGGTTTGAGTGGTTGGGGCTTCCCATGCTTCGACATCTCTGAGCTTGGTGGGATCAACATCTATTCCTCCGGCAGACATAATATGTCCTAGGAATCCTACCTCCTTCAGCCAAAACTCACATTTGCTGAACTTGGCATACAACCGATGCTCTCTGAGGGTTTCAAGGATGATTCTCAGATGTTCCTCATGCTCTTCTTCTGACTTGGATTAGATAAGGATATCGTCGATAAACACCACGACAAACTTGTCTAGAAAATTTATAAAGATCTTATTCATGAGATTCATCAAATAAGCAGGGGCATTGGTTAATCCAAAAGACATGACCGTATACTCGTATAAACCATAACGAGTAGTAAAGGCGGTCTTCGGAATATCCGTTGCACGAATCCTAAGTTGGTGATAACCAGTCCTAAGATCGATCTTAGAGAACACACTGCTCCAGTCAACTGATCAAATAGATCCTCTATCTTTGGCAAAGGGTACTTTTTTTTGATGGTGACGTCATTCAACTTTCTGTAATCTGTGCACAACCGGTTGCCTCCATCTTTCTTGTTGACGAATAACACTGGCGATCTCCATGGCGATGCGCTTGGTTGAATCAAGCCTGTTGCCAGCATAGCATCCAACTGCTTCTTCAACTCTACTAACTCTGAGGGGTTCATGCTCTAGGGTCTCTAGGCTATGGGTCCAGTTCCGGGGATTAGTTCAATAATGAACTCAATATCCCTATCCGGGGGCATACCTAGCAATTCATCTGGGAATACATCGGGGTATTCACAGACTACTCTGACTTGGTCAATGGTGGGTAGGGCTAGACTCTTGTTGCACTTGAATTAACGGGGTAATGTTTCAAATATATGCTCTACTGAGACTCCAGAGCTACTGGTCATGGTGATGGCTTTCTTGGCACAGTCTATCAATCCTTTATGCTTTGACATCCAATCCATACCTATTACTACTTCCTAACCTTTGGTTCCAAGTACTATTAGATTGGCATAAAAATCTATCCCATGTATTCTGATAGGCATAACTTTGCAATTTTTTCTAGCTTTTGTAGTTGAACCGTGAATTTGAACTATCATGACATGCTTCAAATTGGTTGGGTGAATCTTACTAGTGCATGCAAATTCTTCGGTGACAAATGAGTGCGATGCTCCAGAATCAAACAACACTCTTGCTAAAACTGAGTTGACAGAAAACATACCCAGCACTACATCTGGCGCTTCCTGGGATTCTTCGGTGTTCATGTGGAAGAGACGGCCGTTGCGGTTGTGAGGGTTCCCTGGGGCGAATCTTCTTCCTGGTTGAACACGACGCTGCTGTTGAGCTGGGGCATTCACATTGGCAGTGGCGATAATCTTCTTGGGACACTCATTAGAATAGTGACCCCTCACTCCACACTCGAAACAAGTGATCTGAGATTTGTCTTTTGCTGCCACGGGCATAGCATTGCTTCCAGTCCTAGGTGCAGTGTTGTTGTTGTTGTTTCTCTTGGGAGGTGCACGGTTGAAATTGCTGGTGTTGCCGGGATGATTGTTGTTTCCTCCGGACTTCACATTGCCTCCACTACGGTTGGGGTAGCTTGGGAGAGACATTGGGGGTCGGTTGTTCCTTGGTGCATATCATGCAGAAAAGTTGGGACGGTACTTCTGGTGACTGTTGGATCCATCTTGGTGCATCATACGATGTTTGCGGTTGTCGTTTGCCTGGTTGATCTTCCCTTCCATCTGAATGGAAGAGTCGACTAGCTCTTCGAGATCTTCAAAACGGATGTTGACGAGAACCGTCTACATCTCATCATATAGTCTGTTCAGGAATCTCTCCTTCTTCTTGGCCTCCGTGTTGATCTCATCAGGTGCATACCTGGCAAGGGACAAGAATCTGTCATGGTGCTCCACTACAGTCATTCTGCCTTGTTTCAACTCTCTGAATTCATCCCTCATTCGGGTGACTAGACCCTGTGGCACGTGGGTGTGACTGAAATTGATTTTGAAGGCTTCCCATGTCATCACTTAACCATGGTTCATCGTGCGGGTGTTGTTCCACCATGCTCTTGCATCTCTTGCCAAATAGTGGGTGGCAAACAGAACTTTCTCGTTGTCATCAACTCTGGCTACTTTTAAGTTGTTCTCCATTGTCTGCAACTAGTCATCTGCATCTAGTGGGTTCTCCGAAGTGCTAAAGATTGGGGGATTCTGGAAGTTCTTCAGTTTGGATCCTTGATGATCCTGATTTCCATGGCCTTGGTTGTTTTGGGCCATCTGGGCGATCTGCTGCAGTGTTGCTAGGTTGGCTTGGCGCTCTGGCCTACTAACTTCACGGTTGGCAACTAGCATCTGCATAATCTACAACATTGGGTCCTGCGATGAGCTGCTCCCTCCGGGGTTTCCACGAGTCATCTGAAGATTGAGGTAGATTAAGGGGTAAGAGGGAAAGTTCTAAGGTTCATGGTTTTGATTTCAAAGCTAAAACTTTGAGTTTGACTCAGGTTTTGCAACTAACTTCATTTCATTCATTCAAGCAAAGCACACGATACAAACACACACACACACACACCACCACAACAAAGGAAAACGGATGGTTTTAAGAACCATTCTGCAAGCTACGATACAAGGGGACCGATACTCCTCATGCTACGGTAGTGCTCTAGTGCATCTACTCATCATCGATGAAGTCGGAGTCATCATCGTCGGTGTAGAAGTCCACAGCATCCTCCTCTAGAAAGTTATCATCATTGCTGAGGTACGAGTCCATATCTCCTTGGATGTCTTCACCTTCCACTTCTTCTTCTTTTGCTGCAAGCTGAGCTTCTTGCATCTTGATGGTATTCTCGAGGTCGGCCACCTTCTTGCGAAGACGGTCGATGGTGCGATCCTTCTTGGCGTGTTGACGGCGAAGAGACTGACGATCCTTGATGAGTAGTGAGAAAGTCTAGGCCTTCTGGGCAGCAATGGCGAGACTGTGGTTGGCGAATTCTCTAGTATTGTCCAATTCCTTCTGTCTGCGTATAGCAGGAAGTTGAGGTTCTCCACTTGACGCTTCAACTCCGGGTGACTTGGCATCTCCATGGGTATTCCCATAAAATCACGCCTTGCGCAGTGAGCAAAACGGGTTCCTTGAATTTGGTTGACACTCATGGCACACAGACGTGCGAGAGCTTCATGCATTGCCCTGGCTAATCCATCTAGCCAGTTGTTCTCTCTCACAGAGAACTGGATCCTCCCGGACGTTGGTGCTTCTATCTTGCCTCGAAGTTCAGCGGTGACCAGCCATTGTCAATCTCCTCCTGGGGGTCCAAGAAGTTGAGCTCCCAGAAACTCCGGATGCGGGCGTCCCAAGTACTCCGATAGTGCATCAAGATCCCTCTCGAAGATTAGCTGGCCTCCGTTGCCCAACTGGTAGAACTTGCTGAACTGAGTCCCCATCTAGAAGAATTAAGGATGAGAAGTTAGTGAAGTGATCAAGTGTGTCAAAATTTTATGTAGTAATGTAAGAATTTGGAGGAACATGAATTTTTCTGAGAGAAAGAACTCCCAAGGGTAAGAGAGGAAATAGTTTTCATAAATACTCACTTTGGTTTTTGAAGCTAAGTTTTTGTTCAGACGTCCATTCTAACTAGGGTCTCCTATGGTGAGAATGGCTCTGATACCAACTTGTCAACACTCGGATTTTTAATCCCAGATGCCTGTTATGCCATACATCGCAATCCCAGGATTACCTTTTTTGCAAAACATAACATATTGGATATCACAGTACATCATCCATTACAAACCATAATAAGGTCTTACACGAATAAAGGATCTCATGATCCAGTCTTAATACAACAAGCAGTGGAATAAATAATAAGCGTAGCGGTGGGGTCCATCTTT
Source organism: Avena eriantha (assembly GCA_910589775.1). NCBI lineage: Eukaryota > Viridiplantae > Streptophyta > Magnoliopsida > Poales > Poaceae > Avena > Avena eriantha. The sequence continues at coordinate 272,176,418 of OU342745.1, read as the reverse complement.
AGGGTCACAGGTAATGCTGACGATGGAAGATAGTCCTAGTTATCATAGCCGTCCTTCTGTCCTTCATCTTGGTAGTCTCCTTCATAGTCTGGCCACGGGAATAGCCAGGGACAAAATCCATGAGTACTCTTTAAGTACTCGCAAACTACCACTAACAAGTAAGATAGTTCTAGTAGGAATGCTAACTCTAAGTTCATTTGTAAAATTTGTTATTTGTTGATCCAAATTCTACAAAGTAGAGGCCAACTTCTGACGGGGCGGAGCGAGGCCCATCGCCGGAGGCTTGGGCCGATCGTTGATGACCTAGGTTACCACCGCTATATATACTTCTTGTAAGCCGCCGGCTAGGATAAGTTGCATCTGTGAAATCCCCGGCGTTGTGTAAACACTCTCCGCTATAGTGAAGTTTCGCTGGCTGGCGCCCATTGTTTTTCCCTTCTCTTTGTTGGAGAGGGTTTTCCACGTTAAATCTGTGACCCCTTGCTGTGATTTTGTTTTCGTTCTTCGTTATTTACTTGTCGCAAATCTAACAAAATTAAGTTTGAAACCTAAGCTGAGTTCAGAAACAAAGAAAGATAAAATAAAGTTTGAAATCACCTAAGTGGGAACTTAATTGTCATAGTCACAACTCTGTTGTGGTCAAGTCATGTCACAATTCATTTCATAAATTGTTTTGAAAACATCTGACAACGGAACAGTATGGCCACTTCAACTGTCCATAACCGCGAACGCGGCTATTCGAATAGTTTGACACTCTGCAGAGGTGGTACACTTTCACCACAAGATTCGATACATCTGTTAGGGATAACCCTGAATCATCATACTTAGTATGCAGATAATCAAACATAACTTTTTCTTTACACACCCTAGTATAAGAACCTCTCCTATGAGCATGGCCTCCCAACCATGACCATCTGTCATCTTGGGCACTGCATAGGAGGTAGCCTCATCTCAAACCTCTCCCGCGAGGGAACTAATACTAATGCATATAAACTTCCGGCTAAGCCTTACCCAATTCAGGTATTATGGTTGTACGGTAAAATTGGAATGGTATCGCATCCGAACCTAACCATGAGTTTTGTAAAAGGACTAAGGCTCATGCCTCAACATTTTCATCATCATAAACCATTTGTGTTTCTCAATACATGTCAAAACATCTCAATGGAATGACTCATCATTCCAAGGTTTTCACAAGTCATTTTTCACCAAGTATTCCCATCTAAAGTGAATAAAGTTTTGGTTTAGCTCTAAACTACTAAGTTAAGAGTGTTCACTAAAGTGGGATGCTAATCTCAATCTCATGCCATAGAATGACATCTAAGTCTAACTAGATAGATCAAGTTTTATACTTTTTATGCTACCTTTAAACAAGTAACGGACTTTGGTAAAGTAAAGAAGGTAAAGCTTGTAAATAAAAACTTGGAGTAGGTATAAGTTCAGAGTATAACCAAAGCATGCCTAATGCATCTTGCTTAGGTTATCTAGCTTAATTCTAGCTTTCTAACAATAGCTTGCTCAGCTTACTTGAAGTGCTAGGCTTGCCTTGTGAAGTGCAGTGGTTGAAGTTTTCTTCCTCCTCCTCTTGGTAGAATTCCTCCTTCTCGAAAGCTCGGTCGGTACTATCGTCTATAAATACATACGGGATACACAATCACCAAACAATACTTAACTAGTCTACTTAGCATACTAAGGCACACATTTGATGATCTATTATCATCGCAAGGTTTAATTAACTAGCTTCATTACTTTTATTTGCGAAAAGTAATTTCTACTCATTGAAAATAACTAATATTTAATATTCTCCAATTAAAATATGGGATCATGTGGACACATGTCATCACCACATATTCTAACACATGGGAATGTGATTTAAAGGTTGGATCACATTTTAATAAGTTTAAGTTTAATAATTAATGATTTAAAGTGACTAGAAATGCCTATATAGCATTATTTTGGTACTAGTCCAAAGTCACTGCATGTAAACCTTAATATTATTACATATTCAGATAGGTATGGTAAAATGTGATTTTTGAGAGTTGGAATCAACTCAAAAGCTATTATGGTTGATTTTATAAAAATGTTGAATGTGCAAAAGCTTCTATCTTGTTATTTTTACCAGGAGAGATCTCTTACTATAAATGATTTAAATCCAACGGGCTTGCGTATAGATTTTCATCACCTTTCCAACAAAATTGGAATCACTCAATTTGGATTTGTATAACTCTTTGAATTGATTTTTGAACTAAAGGACAAAATTGATTTTAAGTCTAAATAGAAAAAACCTAATTTGAATTACTGAGTCAGCGCGGGAAAGTAAATGGGCCGACCCAGTGACGCTCAGCGGCGCAGAGGTCGACTGATAGGCTGGTCCCGCATGTCAGCGACACTTAAGACCCGAAGCAGTACGGGGCGATAATAACCACACGATTAGAACAAGATCTACGGTCCATGGTCGTGGTCGACGACAGACTCGTCGCCAGCGAGACTGAACCCTAAGCGGCCGGTGGGGGTTTACTGGGGACGTACCAGGGCTCCAGCTAGTGTGGCGAGACGTGCGAATGAACTGGTGGACGACGGCGAGCTCAGGCGAAGTCGCGGCAGGGGCTGAGGTGGACGAAATCGACGACCACGTCTCCTCCTCTGCAGCGGCTACCTCCGGTGGAATTCCGGCGATGTGTTGCTCGAGGGGCTCCGGCAAGAGAGGGGAAATGGTTAGTGGAGAGAGAGAGGAGTGAGACGGTGTGAAGAAATGGTGCTAGGGAGACCTCCTTATATAGGCTGGACGGTGAGGCAGTGAGGTATGGGTGCGGCTCGTCGGTGACGGTGATACAGGGGGTTACCGGCGTGGGCGAGGTAGGCGGACGGTGGGCGGTCTGCTGGCGGTTGTCTAGAGCTTAATGGCGTGGCTAGGGGCCGTGGCAATTGGTCGGGAGCTTCCCGTGCTCTAGGAGATAGAGGCGATGCTCGACGCGGCTCCCGGCGACTGTGGGTCACGCGGTGGTGCATGGCCATGTCTGGCGGGTTGCTCGGTTCAAGGCGAAGCGGCGTACGCGATTTGGTGTCGAGGCGTGGTCTGTGGCGTGCTGGCGGCGATCGCGCTCTGGCGTGCTCTGGCTTTCACGCAGAGAGGAAAGGGCGGCACAGCTCTGGGGTGGTCCAGGGGCTGGCATGATCGTGGGGTGGACAGGGAGTGGCGGTAGGGTTAGACGGTGCTAGTGGCGGTGCTGGTTTGGCGCTGCGCGGTCACTGGCACGTTGCCCGCGTTTGGCCGGGACGACCATATTTGGGCGGCACGTTACTGCTGCTAGCGGTGAAGGGGGAGCTGGTTTGAGATGGGGTAGATGCTAGGGGGACAGGGGATTGAGTGGGAGACCAAATTGGTCGATGATCAGTGTGGAAATAGTGAAGCTACTCTAGTGTTGATTCAGTGCCTGCCATGTGTTCGACAGAATGGCCGGATGAAGAATTTTTTTGAATTTTGGATTCAAATTTTTTTGGGTGTTCTCCACTTAAGCTTGAGATTCTATGCCTGCTTGGAAAGGTCAAGGGGAATTCATTTGAGCGGTTTTTGAAAAGGTGTGATCTATGCACCTACACTTGATTCCATTTTCAAATTTCATTTAAATTTAGAGTTCAAATGTCTTTGTAAGATTTCAAAGTGGGCCTTGGTAGATCATTACTTGTACTAGTAAGAGGTGCAAAGAGTTAGAATTGTTTCTGTTGGACTTTGAGTTCTAGGAACACCCAAAGTGACCTAGTGGATTAAAATGACACAAATGACCATTTGCATTTATTAATTCCATTTGATTTCCTTTTCTTTGGATTTTTCTTGGGAATGATCTAGATGATGTGGCATTCACCTTATAATCATTTTACAATCAATAGATCACTCATACATGGCAATTCAAAACAACTCCTATTTTAAATGTACACACATATGAATGCTTAAAGATTTTTAAATGGAAAAGTTTTTGTTAACCCTAAATTGGGTAGATTTGATCTTGATCACTTGGATTAAAGTTTTGGGATGTTACACTCTCCCTAAATCCATCCCATCAATTGACTTTGCCTATTATTTCTCCCTCTCTCCCTCTCCCTTATGTGTGGTTCCGAAGTTTGGAATTGCATACTGGGATAGGGGTTTCTCCACCATATGCATGCCGTCGTGCTGCTGGACTCTGTCCGGATCAATCTTCTTCCGCTGCTTTGCTAGACCGGAGCCTGAGATACGTCTCTACACCGTGTGTGTAAGGCCACGAGGCACTTCCACTTGTGTTGCTTTTTTTGTAGCTTGGAGCTTGGACATCGACACGACCATGAGGTTGGCTACATCGTACAAGGAGCAAGGGGTGAGTTGCGAGGAGCTTCGCAACCTTGAGGTCGGCTACGGATACGACTGCATCATCCACGTTCCCCGTGTAACGTTAACCGCGTTTGGTCTTCAAAGGTATGAACACCGAATCCCCGCTCGTTACTATACATTGCATAGATAATCTTAGCTAGGTGTGTTTGCGCTGTAGGATTTTTTTGTTTTCTACCGCAGAACCCCTTCATCACGAGCAAGGCTCTCAGTGGTGGCTAGAGGTGTCGAAGTGGATCTACAATTCTCCATGCTCACATGATGAACAAGATCTAAAGCATACTTCCGTTGAGTGAGTGTCATGCCCCCTGAATTGTAGGATGCTTCCAGACCTAAGAAGTAGTGAAGAGGACCAAGATCCTTAATGGGAAAACTGTCTGTGAGAGACTGCACCAAATGATTCACTGCAGCCGGAGTAGAGCCATCAATCACAATATCATCCACATACACTAACATGTAAAGCTGCAATTCTCCATGCTCACATGAGGAAGAAGATCTGAAGCATACTTCTACTCCGGATGTAGTGGATCGTTTGGTGCAATATCTGTCGGATGGTTTTCCCATTAAGAATCCTGATCCTCTTCACTACTTCTTGGGTCTAGAAGCATCCTACAATTCAGGGGGCATGACACCCACTATAGCTGGAGTAGAGCCAACAATCACATTATCATCCATATACACCAACATGTAAAGCTGCACACCATACTGATTGAAGATGAAGAGAGAAGTATCTGCCTTGGACGAAACAAAGCCAAGATGAAACATACGTGGACTCAAACGAGCATACCAGGCATACATGGGACTGTTTGAGACCATATAGAACTCGCTGCAGCTTGCAGGCATGAGCGGATACTGAGCATCCTCAAAACTAGGCGGTTGCTACATATGGACATCTTCGGACAAGAAACCATGAAGGAATGTATTACTGACATCAACTTGCCAAAAAATCCATCCTCGTGAGACTGCAAGCGAGAGAACCAACCGAATGGTAGAGGGCTTCACAACAGGACTAAAAGTGTCTCCATAGTCAATACCATACTGTTGTGTAAACCCTCGGGCGACAAGACAACCCTTGTGTTTATCATTAGATCCATCGACATGTTGCTTTGTTTGAAGATTCAGTTGTTTCCAACAATATTGACTCTAGGAAACCGCGGTACCAACACCCATGTGTTGTTTTGTTGAAGAGCAAAAAACTCAGCAGCCATGGCAGCGTGCCATGCAGGATCACACAAGGCGTCATGATGTGAGACGGGTGTCACAAAGAAGGCTCGACGCGCAGGGTTGTACCAAACCGTGCCATCTTTATACTCCTTATCTCGATGAGTATCATCCCTGGTACGCGTGGCCATAGGATGAGGCGATGGATCATTCGCGGGAGGTGTCGTCGATAAGGAGGGCGAGGAAGACACTGCCATGCAACGTGGAGTCGAAGGAGTCCGGAGATGGCCCACGGGGTGAGGCTGGCTCATGAGGCAAGGCCGGGATAGGTGCAGCGTAGGACGCGAGCGGCCCATTAGGCGTGCGCAGTGCCGCCTAGGGATACGTGCCAGTATGCAGGTAGATCTCACTCAAGCGGAAGCTAGCGGTCGGCTACGAAATTTCCTGCACAGGCAAAACGCTTTACTGGTCCAGATGGGTTAGTAGAAAAATAGGTTAGGTCATAATTACACACATGAACACTCGTAGCTGGTTCGGTAGATGGAAAAGAAATAACCTCTTTGAGAGTGGACACATCAACCGTGACTTTGGGAGTAGCAAATGGAAAAACTGATTTGTCAAAGAGAACATCACGCGAGATGTATATGCGACCTATAGATGGATCTAGACACTTATACTCCTTATGTATAGGACCATATCCAACAAAAACACACCTCTTGGACCGGAACTCTAGTTTGTATGAATTATACTTACGCAAACTAGGCCAACAAGCACAACCGAAGATGGGGAGGAATGAATAGTTGGGTAGAGTTTTAAGAAGGCGATGAATAGGCATATCCTGACCTCGCACAGGGGTCACCATGTGGTTAATGAGGTAACACGCAGTGAGAAATGCTTCATCCTAAAAATGCAATAGGAGAGAGGAGTGGGCGAGCTAAGCAAGCCCCGTTTTGACTAAGTGTCAATGTTTACGCTCGACAATACCATCTATTGAGAAGTGTGGGGACAAGAGACTCTATAAGAGATGCATGTACGCTGAAAATAGCGATGCAACTTATGATATTTATCACCCCAATCAGACTAGACAACTTTAATCTTAGCATCCACGAGACACTCAACGGGTGTTTGAAAAGCATAAAACACGTGCTCCACATCAGATTTGTGTCTAAGGAGATAAATCCAACAAAAACGTGAATAGTCGTCAATAAAACTACATAATACTTGTACCCCCAGAAGAGGGATGAGCAAGGCCCCAAACATCAGAATGAACTAGTTCAAGAGCCATAGTAGAAACACGAGTGGAAGAAGTGTACGATAACTGACAACTTTTACCACATTGACAAGCATCACAAACTAAACAGGGGTTATTTGAAGAAACACAATCTAGATCATTATTCCCAACAATGGAAGCGATGACATTATTGGATGGATGATCGAGACGCCGGTGCCATTGAGATGGCGTGACACAAACGCTAAACAAAGCCTGACACGCGGATGAGAAGGTGGCATGACTGAGTGGCAAGGGGTAGAGCCCGCCTTGGCTTCTACCACGGAGAAAAACTCTCCTGGTGGCCTCGTCCTTAACAAAGAAAAAGTATTTATGAAACTCAATAAAGATATCATTATCCGACACTAGACGATAAACTGATAGAAGTTGTTGGCTAATGTGCGAAACATGGAGAATATTATTTAAATGGAGATAAGAACCGACTAAGGTCGAGTGTCCAATATGCGAAATAGACAAATCTGAATCGTTGGCCACCTGAACCTGGTTGTTGCCGTTGTAGCGCTCGCAAACGTGAAGATGCTCCAGATCACTTGTCAAGTGATCCATGGTGCCATAATCCACGACCCAGTGCGTGGAGTTGTTGGAGGAGGTTGAAGCCGTGTACGCGGAGCGGCCGTTGCCGCTGGAGTAGTCGTGGTCGAAGCGCTTGCGACAATTGTCCACTTTGTGTCCCCAGTATTTGTAGATCTGACACTAGGGACAGGAACGTCTGCGACCGTTGCGGACATTTCCGCCTCCTCCACCACCGCCGTTGTTATGGCAGGGATCCGAACCACCTTGCCCGCCTTGTCCCTGCTGAGGCGGGTAGTTCTGCCCCTATTAGGATATCCTCCCACGGGGCATCCTTCAGGCATGTGACTAGTGTCTAGCGCATGTGGGTGATTGACAGCGGCTCGGTAGCCGTACCGCGCCACGATATTAGCCGATAAGGTCCACTCCACATCGTCAGTCTGCTACGACAGTTGCAGCGTCTCATAGTTGAGTACCATGGAGTAGAAAGAGTTGAGCGCAACCAGGGTGGTTACGATGCTAAGCAAAGCCGCGATCGGGTAAAATCCTTCCCCAATCTAGTGAGCATGTAATCGATGACCTCGTCATCGCTGAGTGGAGATCCGGCGGCTGCCGTGGCATCCTCCAGATCCTTCACCTTGTGCATATACTTGCCAGCGGTCATGTCGAGCTTCCGTAGCGATTGAATTTTTCACCAGATGTGCCGCACCCCGGCACGACTCTGCACGCTGAACATGGCGTGGATGAAGGTCAATGCCGTAGCCGCGGATTTCCAGTTGATGAGCTGAGACTCAATGTCCTCCGTCGTGGAGGAGAGGAGCACCCTAGGACCTTCTGATCTTGAGTCCACCACCTCGCATACTCGGGGTTGTCCACCATAGTGGCAGCATCGCCGGTCCCCTCGGTGACGGTCTTGGCTGGAGCAGCAACATATCCGTCGAGGTAGCCGTGAAGGGAGGCGTCGGAGAGCTGGGTGACGGCGAGCGCATGCCACATCGGGAAATTCCCACGATCGAGGCGGACTCCAATGGAGGGAGTCGTGGCGGCGGGAGCCACGGTTGTCTCCGTGGGTGGGCCGACGATCGGGCCGATGAGAGCTAGTTGTCGCGATCCAGATGAGCCGGAGGACGCCATCGTTACGGAACGGGCGGAGGCGCGCGAGAAGGAGAGGGAGGCGACGGCGGTAGGGAAGGCTCTGATACCAAGTTTGATTGAGGGTTGCGTGGGGCAAAACCTCCAACGTATCTCGTATATATATATCTCTAACCAACATAGAGTTACAATTACAACATGACAACATGTATTCGTGTCCGTTTCCAACACTGGGAAAACTAATGACTGTTCCTGGGGTAAGTGTTAGACTAAAGGCAGTGACAAATATTGTTCTTTAGAACCCCGCCGACAGTTAGATAGAAAGACTGAAACAACGAGAACATGGAAAATATACAAGAGGCGATGCATCCCCTAGCCAGTGGATGTGGTCTCCTGAGTTTGATGAGAAACTTAGTGGCAAGTTGCCAACTGCACAAGTTCCACGTTCTCTTTATCCAAGTGAAATAAAAACCACCTTCCCATCTTTCTCTTCCGAAAGATGCTCCCGTTGCTTGAGCTCACAGAATCAGTAGGCCAGAACTAGATCACGCATGTTTAACCACATCTCTGCTTGGGAACTGTAACCTGATCGTGTATCATTACTCAGTAGGGTAACCGGTCCATGTAACAGTGTTGCTCATTCGAGCCACACACTATCCATTACACCCTATTTCCCCTTCCTTTCACCAAAATTCACTGACTGCAAATGGCTGTCACTGTTATCCAACCACAATGTCTTCCAATGGCACCAGCACCTGGTGCTAGTGATGGCGAAAGCGCCCCCTGCATCTCGTGGCCTTTTTATTTGATCGCCAAACGAAATGGTCAGTCTCGATGGACGCCCTTTTGGAGGCAATGCTGGGACCCGCAAATTCTTTTCAAAAGCTGGCTCAATTATAAAACATTACATGATGTCCATCAAGACCTCTGGTAATTTCAATCTCATGTTAATGTACATGTGCAAGCTAAGCTCTGCTTCTGTCCCTGGCTTCTGCATATCCAAGAAGCAGAAAAGCCAAATTGGGCGTGGGCCCTGCACATTTCCAGCCATGCTATATATCCACCCCACTGCCCTCTTGGTTTTCGCTCACAACCCCCACTCCTGCCTCCATTTTCAATAGCTCGATCGAGCAAGCATGTACCCGGCTGAGCTCGCCAGTGTCCCATACTTATCATCTGCAGCTAACTCTTTCAAGGCTCATTACCAGGTAGCTCCAGACGACTTCCTCTTCCAGTACAACGACAGCAGCAGCAACCTCCTGGTTCCTCAGGCCGCGTCCTCCTACTACCAGCAGCATGTCGTCGCCCACCTGGTCCATGAAGCCGGCCTTCTTCCGTTCGGGAACAAGTCCAACTCGGACGAGTCGGACGAGTACCACCAGCACAGCCTCGCGGAGGAGCGCCGGAAGAGGAGGATGGTCTCCAACAGGGAGTCCGCGCGGCGGTCGCGCATGAGGAAGCAGAAGCAGCTGAGCGAGCTCTGGGCGCAGGTCGTGCACCTCCGCGGCGCCAACCGCCAGCTCCTAGACCAGCTCAACCATGTCATCAGGGACTGCGACCGTGTGCGCCGTGACAACGCCGACCTCAGAGACGAGCAGGCCAGACTGCAGAAGCAGCTTGAGGAGCTCCCTGTAGCTGTAAAGAACGCGGAAGAGGGTAACGTTGTAAGTCCTGGCACTTGAGCTGCTGCCCTGGATCACAAGACTATTAGATGTCATAATATGAGAAACTAAATTAAGAGGCTTCTGCATTTTAGTCAATCTATATGGGTGCCATTTTTGTACCTTCCCTCGCTCTATGTCGGACACCAAAGTTAGCATGTACTACTGTATTTTTTTTAGACAAGCCAGTACTGTTCGCATGTACTACTAGTATTTTCGAAAGAAAATGTTGGTGGTGACTGGTGGATTCTATTATACCATATAATCACGAAGTAAAGGGTTTTCCGTTCTGTTATATATTACCACGAAGGAAGGATAAAGTTTACAAAATCTAACTATATTCGAAAAGTCACAGTTGAATGGTCCTACAAAGTTTATACGACAACCAAAAGAAGTTCAGTAGTGGTGACCTGCTCTTTTCCTTCTTTTTACCAACATTTAAGAAACTTTTTCCCTAACTTGCTCGAGCCTATGCAAGAAAAAAAAATAATATATCAAAACTCTGCCAAATATGCAAATCATATCCAACCAATAAATTCCCTGTATACTTTTCTCCACTGGATATTGATGGGTATAAGAAAAATATACGTTCTTAAATAAGTCCTTTACACCAAGAATGAACATGTATATACGATAAACTATAAACTAGGATCCATAAAATAAGAGCAGGTTGCTCCAACATTAAGCTATAACTGACATAACTCAAATAAGTATCCAAATGCATGCTAAAGTCCACATAAAACTCTCAAACGTTACTCGGGATAGCTGGTTGAAAGAAAATGATCGGAACTAACTCTCCAAGCACAACTCAATGTACTAGGACGAAAATTTAGTCATGTTCAGATCAAAATAAGATACACAATGAAGCCTTAACTCCTCATGGATGCCTGGACTAGTTGAACAGATCCTTATCAGGAAAGCATGTAATCACCCACTAGACAATGGTGTGGAATTCCTCACTCAATTATTGACGCAGTATAATGGTTTGATAGAAGTTCCATGGTGTCATGCTCGGAGAAGTGGAATCAGAGACCGAGTCGCGACGGGGAAGAAGGGAAAAGTCTCAGAGAGAGAGAGAGAGATCTTAATTCAGATTACAATCTGACACCTCCTTCGAGAGACCTGACCTAACTATTGTCGCCTCACCATGTAATGATGGGCCACTACTGGGACTCTGTTCTCGTTGCCGTGTGATCCTCCCATATATTTTGCCTCTCGTGTATGTTATGCTTGGCCTCGATCATCTGAGGTAGATGATGTATTGTGACAATACCCCCTCCTAGGGTACTGGCTTACTCCCTCGTGTGATGATGCGTTCGTTAGTGACACTAGCTAGCTGCATAGGAATGCCAGTGTCCAGGAAGTGGTAGAGCCAAGAGTACAAAGTTGTGTTTTCAAATACATACTTTGTATGAATTTTGTATTTTTCACATGATCTTTACCCTATATAAGGTTTTTTGCCAAATTACTGTGTAGTCGCTCTGCCGCTGTGTGCAGGTAGGCGGCCGACAGATATGGACTCACCAAATCTCCATGGTGTATTGCTTTCTTTAGTTAAGATACCTGGATAACCAGGTGGATGCGAGAAGAGTCAGGCAAGTTCAGTTTGTATGATACATTTCTCACTTTTGCGACGATTTTATAAGGTCCAATGAATTTAAATCCCAACCTCTACGATGTTCGGTGCGCCACCGAACTATGTACATATGGTTGTAAGTTGAGATAGAACCATTATCCCACTGTGAATTCATTCGATGCTGAGCTCATTCCAGATGTTGGCGAATCACTAGTGAAAGTGCATGTGGGCCCCATGTATGGTTTTGGTAATTAATGACTATCTCTATGGACTAATGCGTGTATTAAGTTGCACTTGTAGGATTTGTCCATTAGCTTCACTTGGACCATTTGTTGGATTCAAGGTGGAAGAAATGAAGAAGGATAAGCATTGTCCAAGGGCATTTGGCCTTTTAGAGTCATACGAAGTTAGAAGAAATGTTGTACAAGATCAAGTTGCGCCATCTCTAGAAGATTTCATGCTTGAAGCTTGTCATTCTTGGTGGTCATAGGTCGATGAGGACAAGGTCAAAGAAGAGCCTTCACCATGGTGTATGGGGAGCATATGTCAAGTCATCATCAAGCGAGTGCGTGCAAGAGAAATCAAGAAAGGTGTCCATCTTGAGAAGGATAAGATTGTCTACATCATGCTCAAGTGGTTTGCTCAAGGCAAAGGTATAATCTTGATAGGTTTTCCCTTTTGCCGGTCTCATGTTGGTAGTTGCACTACAAGAAAAGTTACCTTCCGCAATGACTTGGCCAAACGGTCGTTGTAGAAGGCACATCTTCTATGACGAAATTCTCGGCTCAACCGTGGCCAATGGAAATTTTTTTTCCTGGTTTTGTTGGCCTCTACTACGACGGAACCGCTAAAAACATGGAGGAAGCTTGGCTGGCGCGTGGCAGAAGCAAGATTTTTGTTTCCTCGTGCGATGTTGAATCGTCGAAGTCTTTTGAGACGTGTGGGTCCCGGACATCAGTGTCTCTAGCGGAACATATTTTTCGGTCGCGCCTCCCTGATTTGAACTCGATAATTGCTCGATGTGCCTGCCATTTAGTCAAGTTGCTAGGTCCCACATATCAGCCACTCATTAGAAGAATCATGTGTATGATGATTTTTTTCCTTCGCTCGCCCTACCCTGTTCCGAAGTTGATAGCGCTGCTCGATGCATCTACCGTTTAATCAACCTCCTAGGACCCACATGTCATCCTCTCATTAGAAAAAACGTGTGTATGATGGAATTTTTTCCTTCACTAGCGCTACCCTGTTCCGAAGTTGATAGGTTGCTTGACGCATCTACCATTTCACCAACCTCCTGAGCCCCACATGTCATCCTCTCATTAGAAGAAACATGTGTATGATGGATTTTTTCCTTCGCTCGAGCTACTCTGTTCCGAACTTGATAGCGTTGTTCGAAGCATCTACCATTTAATCTCGCTGCTGGGCCCCACATGGGGAATGTTCGTTTGCGGTACCAAACTTGGTGGGTGAGCGCACCGCGGTACCCGAGTTGTCATCAATCGCGCGGAGGGGCCATAGTAGATTCGCCAATTGTCCAGAAGGGCCAAATGGGGGTGAATACAAATCTAACGGCCAAACAGTCGTTTGAACCAGACGAAAAACGGTTGAACTCAAATACCGCCGTTAGGTCAACTCTTCTTGGCCCGCCATGTTAGTATTCCCTGTTATCTTTTGCGGTCGTGGACTAGCTTACCCCTGCATGGACCAGATCCCTGAGTGGACCAGATCTATTTCTTTGCTCTGCTCTGGTCTTTTCCCCTGCTCCCCTCCCCATAACATTTGCTCAGCTCCGGCTGCTCGTCTCAGATCGGAGCTCACACTTGCTCTAATTTGCGTCCCCTCCATGTCCGGTCAACCTCCCATGCCTCTAAAGCTCGCAGCCGTCGCCGTTGCATCGTCCACCGTATCGGAGCTTCGCGTCCCCGGACTAATATCTCGCCTCTGGCTAGTCCTTCTCGCACGGCGGATCGCGTCCCTCGGGCGATCCAGGCCAGCGACCGGCCTCGGGAAGTTGCGTGCTGCCGCGCACCTCAGGCATGGTAGCCCTGGCACAGCAGTTCGACGACCACGCTCTCATGGCCACCGTGCTGGGCGTCCGTCCCGCCGTGTCGCCGACAGAGTTGCTGTCGGCTTTCAGGTCTCATTTTGGGATCAGACGGAATGAGGTCAACATTTAGGTATGCGCGCCGCCATTCGATTTTTTCGTCCGGTTCGAGCACAGCTCAGACACCGAGCACGTTCTGCATTCTTCCCGTTCTTTCGACTGCTGCGGGGAGAAAATGAACTTCATGCATTGGCATCGCGCCTGTGGGTGGGACGATCGCTTGGGGCAGCTTCGTTTCTTCTCCAAACTCGGCTTTGACGGTCTCCCATTGGATGCTTGGGAGCTGGAGGCCCTCAAGCAGGTCGTTAGTAGCCTTGGCTGCGAGCTGGTGGAAATCGTGCCACCGAGGGACAGATGGGTCATCGAGGTAAAGGCGTGGCTGAAAGATCCTGACGCCGTTCCTAAGATGTACGAGGTGCAGATTCCAAGCAGGGCAGGGCGACAAGTTTGCTGGAAGCACCCGGTCATCATCCACCTAGAGGAGGTTCTGGAATCGGTACATGGCATTCAGGGCCCCGAAGAGGCTACTAGAAAGCGTCCTCGTCGTCTGCAGTGTTGGCCTGGAAGGATTGATGGCACAGGACCACCACTGTTTCGCGACGGCGCACACAGTTTCGGTGGGGGGACCGGGCTTGGACGAGCTGGTGGTTCTGATTTCCCTCGAGTGAAGACAAAGCTCTAGTGAATTGCCGTGGTATGTGTGGCTAATGAATTTGTAGTATGGAGAGCATAGCAGGAAGTTAGCATCGACTAAAAATGTGTAATAGTTTGAATCGATGCAGTACGTCTGTGTAATAGTTTGAAGTAGTATGTGTGTGTAATAGTTTGAATCGATGTAGTATGTGTGGGTAATGAATTTGATGTAGTGTGTGTGTCTAATAGTTTGAATCGATGTAGTTGAACACCGTGCTTTATAATTTTTGTGAATAACTAGTCTGGCAATGAGCAATGCCAATTCTGTGGATGCCAGGAAAATGTAGTCCATCTCCTCTTCAAGTACAAGGTAGCTACATTTGTAACACGTTGAACTGCAGGACCATTTTGCAGGCAACACAAGACAAAGGAAAAATGGTTTACAGCACAGACAACAAACGCAAAATCTGTAGTCTGGGATAAAAAGATGCCAGTTAACTAGATTGAACCACGACTAGTAATTGAAGGAAATATATACTTGATAGTATTTGCTTACAACAGTAGTACTTCCATACAAAAGGGTCTTATACCTGCACAAAAGTGGGCTAAACTTCCTACTAGTTTATAGAACAATTCGTCAGCATTTCATCTACAAAAGCCATTCTTCAGTCTGAACTTAACTATTCTACACTGAAGAAACTACAGATCTCCACCAGAAAAGTTGGCCTTGAGAGGACATAAGTTCTTTGATCATTTAACCCAAACTGATCTATTGCCTTCCCGCCAAACTACAAGAAATCTGCATCGTTCATACACGAGCGATTTGCGTGCGCCACTCCCGGTTCAGTTGGACCATCCGCGCTGCCACAACGATTTCTTCGAAACTGAAATTCGACATCTCCTTCTTGGGATCGTAGGTCCGT
This sequence comes from Avena eriantha, assembly GCA_910589775.1. Classification (NCBI taxonomy): domain Eukaryota; kingdom Viridiplantae; phylum Streptophyta; class Magnoliopsida; order Poales; family Poaceae; genus Avena; species Avena eriantha. The sequence continues at coordinate 272,161,110 of OU342745.1, read as the reverse complement.
GTGAACTCGAACCTGAATTCTGGGGCTGAGCTGATGCCTGCCGCTGGCTCCGGTTGTCGAACAATCCAGCATGCTGATACATTGCAAATGTATCTACAATTTTTGATGTTCCATGCTTGGTTTTATCTATTTTCTTGTGTTTTGTCCACACTTTGGAGTACTTTTCATATGATTTCTTGGACTAACCTATTAACAAGAGCCACAGTGCCAGTTGCCTGTTTTCTGCTGTTTTTGGTTCCAGGAAATTCAAAAAATCAATATTCTCGGAATTGGACCAGACAAAACCCAAAGTTGATATTTTCCCGAAAGATTCATGGAGCCAGAAGGAGAGTCGTAGAGGGGCCAGGGGCCAGCCACACCATAGGGTGGCACGGGTCCCCCTTGGCCACGCCATCAGGTGGTGTGGGCCCCTCCGACCTCCACCCACCTTGTCCTTTCGCCTATAAGATCCCCCCGATACAGAAACCCTAAATCGTCAAGCCTCCAGCCACACAAAGTTCCGTAGTGCTGCCGCCACCGAAGGGGAGATTCGGGGGACAGGAAGTCTCTGTTCCGATAGCCTGCCGAGACGGGGAAGTGCCCTCATAGCCATCTCCATCGATCTCCACCACCATCTCCATCACCATTGCTGATTCCCATGATGATGAGGGAGTAGTTCTCTCTCGAGGCTAAGGGTTCTACTGGTAGCTATGTGTTCATCTCTCTCTCTATGCACGATCATATTGTGATCATGAGCTTTGTAATCAAGTAGATCTACCTTGCTACTCAAGTGCTTTAATAGATCTCTGCTCTCCCCATGTGTGTGAAGTTGATAGTGTGCACACCATGGTGGCACTTAGGCTAGAGATTACAAATACTTGTTATGAGTTATATTTGGAGTTGGATGTCTTTATGAAATTGTGGTGTTTGTTTGAACCATCTAGAGCTCAAGGTGACAGTGTGGGGTTATCTAGACGGGGAAAGCAGACTTTAAGGTGTGCTGTTATAGCCCTACCATCGATTAGAGTGTCCAACCGGAGAGTAGTTAAGAGTAGTATCATAAAGAGAATATATTTATATGAGAGTGTTCACTAGTGAAAGTATGATCCCTAGGCCTTGTTTCTAAGCATTGATACACCGTTTGCTACTAGATCTGTTACATGTTTGCTTGCTTCCTTCTTTATTTCAGTTTTACTTTAGTCTTTTCCACGCCATCAAGTTATTTTCTAGCACCGTTACCACTTATAATTATCCATACCACTTGTATTTCACTATCTCTTCGCCGAACTAGTGCACCTATACACCTGACAAGTGTATTGGGTGTGTTGGGGACACAAGAGACTTCTTGTATCTTGATTGCAGGGTTGCTTGAGAGGGGATACCTTTGACCACTTCCTCCCTGAGTTCGATAAACCTTTGGTGATCCACTTAAGGGAAAACTTGCTGCTGTTCTACAAACCTCTACACTTGGAGGCCCAACAACTGTCTACAAGAATAGAAGTGCGTAGACATCAAGCTATTTTCAGGCGCCATTGCCGGGGTGGTAAGGTAAAAGGTATTCACACCGGAGGATTAAAGAAGAAGAACCTCCCACGGCAAATGCCTATTTTCTGGCGCTGTTGCCGGGGATGTAAGGTAAAAGGTACTCACATCCTCCGGTGTGAGTGCTCAAAGTTATTTCCTTTAGATTCTGCAATTTTGTCTTTTTGTTTCTTGTTTTCACTAGTTAGGCTTAATGGAAAACAAAAAAAAATTAGATAGCTTTATAGTATTTATCTTGAGTTAGGACATGAAGTGTTTGAAGAGAAAATTAAAAAACCTATAGAACTTTATCTACATGCTAATAGCAATGTTGTTAGTATGGATTCTTTGGACACTATTATTGCTAATGCTATGGAAAAGTCTAAGCTTGGGGAAGCTAGTTTTTATGAAAATGATCTTTTTAGGTCCTCGGCTTTGGAAGATAGCTATTCTATTGCTTATGATGATACCAAACCTCCAATATATGATGATTACAATGATGAATATGATATTTTCAGTCCACCTATTATTGAGGAGAAAATTAATGATTACAATATGCCTCCTATATTTGATAATTATGGTAATGATAGCTATTTTGTTGAATTTGCTCCCACCACAATTAATAAGAATGACTATTCTTATGTGGAGAGTAATAATCATTTTATGCATGTGGATCATGATAAGAATGTTTCGTGTGATAGTTATATTGTTAATTTTATTCATGATGTTACTGAAAGTTATTATGAGAGAGGGAAGCATGGTTATATGCATCTCAATAATATTAAGTTTCACCTCTTTATGTTGAAAGTCTTGAAGTTGCACTTGTTTTGCTTTCCTATGATTGTTTCTTTGTGCTTTCATGACTTGTTCCTTTACAAGATTCCTATGCATAGGAAGTGGGTTAGACTTAAATGTGCTTCGAATTTGCTTCTTGATGCTCTATTTCACTTCAATTCATATGTCTTATGTGAGCATCTTCTCAAACTATCATGCCTAACTTAAAGGCATTAAACAAAAGTACTTATTGGGAGATAACCCAAAAGAACTAGATGAGTCTTGGAAGTTATTACCTCTGTAATAACCGCTCCTTATCCTTTTTATTTGCCTTTTGTGCCAAGAGTAACCTCTAATGAGAGATAAGTAATGATTGGGAAAGTTGCTGTCCCGAAACAGATTTCTGTGCTTCACCGTACAAATTCGTGTAAAATCTCTGTATGTCCTTTTGAGGCATGAATGTTTGTGCTTCTGATCCAGGTTGTTATCTAACTTTCGTTAGTTCAACACTTTTTGATTTGAGAAATAGAAGGTCTTCAAAAAAATTCATCTTTACCTGCTGGTCTGTTTTGACAGATTTCTGCCATTATTTGCATTTGCTTCTTGTTGGTTCCTTTTTGAGTTCTTTTGGGGAATTGAGCTTTTTGAGGGAAGTGCTACAGTATCTAGTGTTCTAATGGAAGTTTATTGGTGTCAGAACTAAACCTTAAGACTTATTATCTTGAGTGCACTAATGTTGCTAATAAAGATTGTGTGAAGTTTTGTATGAAGGAAAATTTTTAGGTGTATGGAAGGAATGAGTAATGAGATGAAGGATGGACTAAATCTCAAGCTTGGGGATGCCACACGTGTCACCCCAAGAAATATCCAAGAAGTACAAGGGTCAAAGCTTGGGGATGCCCAAGGCATCCCCTTCTTCATCAATAAAAATCCCAGGTTTCTTCCAAACGCTTCATTTTTATTGTTTCATGCACAGTTGTGTTGTTCTTAGAGCGTCTTCTTTTTCGTTTTTGTTTTGGTTTTTTGTTTGCTTTTGTTTGCTTAGTTTGCTGAATAAATTGGTTGGACCCCCTATTTCATACATTGGTTTGCAAATAGTTTGGTTTGGTTTGGAAAAGAGTAGGAAAGTTCATGCTTAAGTGGTAAATAGAGCTCGTTTTTGACTGTGGCCTATGCTTTGTCATGCCAGGCTCGATATTGTTTTGGCTTTATGCTTAGTATTCTTTGCCGTAGCATGACTTGTTATAAACAATTGAGATTGCTTAATGTGCCTTGGATGAATCATGCGTTTTTTAGCATATTAAAGCATCGTATAGTGGTATTCTCCTTTGATGCTTTATTTGGATTGACTTGGCGCATGCTTACACCATGTTATGACTATCCATAGTCACCATAAGCCTTTATGATCCTTTAGTTTTTAACTTGTAGTATCACTTTATGCTTTGATCAATGATGTTTTGTCACTCTGCATGATTATGGCCATTATTGCTCTCTTAGTTTGTCGCTCCCAGTCTTTTGCTAGCCTCCACAACCAAGTATGAGTTCCACTCATACATCCAACTCCCTAAACCAAGTTATTCTAAAGAGTCCACCATACCTACCTACTAGCATATGCTATTCCAAGTATATTCATGTTTTCATCTACCTTCGAAATTAAACTTGTTATGAGAAAACTAGTGATTAAAGCTCTCACGAACATGATGGCACACTTTACTTTTCTTGCCCTTAATAAACTTGAACCATTGTGTCGTCTATGTTGTATATGCTTGCACTTATTTGTTGGGATTAGCAGAACCATGCTGTCATGGGGAATGCTTTCAACATTGCACTGGTACTTTGTACCTAGGTGATATCATGCTCTTTTGTCTCTGGATGTCGTCGGTGTGAATTGAAAGGGGAGCTTGTAAGTCCATGGAGTTGTGTATATGTGTTAGAGAAACGCCTGGGCCGCTGGTCTAATCCATGCTGACATGGTGGAAACCTGCAGCGTAACCATAATGAGCTGTCTATGAAGCATTCTTCTTATAAAAAAAAGAGTCCTATATTGAGGAAAAAGAGAAAAAAAGAGATTATGTAAAGAGGAAAGAGAGAAAAAACACCATATTCCCATGGTAAATAAGAAGATTGCTGAGATGCTCGTTGTTTGCTTGCCTTGTCATTTTGATATGGGGATTCTTCCGTATCATCGGGCAAGAGGTACCCCCGTTGGCGGTTCTCTATGATACACATGTACTTACGATGACAAGAACTTACCGGTGACTAAACTTGAGTAGCATGAGGAGCGACCCTCGTATACAAGGGACATGAGATTTCTAACTTATACTTCGTCAAGCATATACACCATAGTTTGTTCACTTTAACCTTAATCACTTCAAGATGCTTATGATAGGGGCAATGAGAGCTGAAAGCTAATAAGTACCATAATAATTGGAAGCTCTTTATGAGACTTGAATCCCTGCTACATTCTATGAAGGCCTTTCTATTACTTATATATTGAGTCTCCATATTCTATCTTTATGCACGTACTTTGAGAGGATAGTGGCCATTCTTAGTTCTATGTGCATTGTGTTGGGTTCGCAGCATAGAAAACAAAAAATTTCCTATGATGAGAACTATACGCCAAGATCTATCTACTAGGTACAGAGCAACGGGTGGACATACATCCATCGAGAACTTACCCTCGAAGACAAATTTTTTTGTTAACGACTAGGAACTCATGGTTGATGTAGTCGTACACTTGCCGATCTCAAGATCGTGATTTAGTTTAGTAGGTCCGGGTCCAGCACGTCCTTCAGATCCAACTCCAGCAAGTTCAGCACCACCAAGTCCAGCACCGCAAAGCAGCGGTGCATCCGTGATCGCACATACGTCCGGTACCCCGACAACCTCCGTCTCTCGCTCCAGCAAAGTAGCAGAAGCAAAAACTCCTTTCCAGATAAAGCCACCGGGAACATGTATCTCGCTAATCCGAGACCATGGGGGAATAATACTAGAGGGGGAGAGAGATCCTTCACGAGGAGGTGTGAGGAAGAAGGGGTGTGAGGGGGGCCTTTTATAGGAGGAGGGGAGGGTACCCCTCCCCATGGCTGGCGCCTCAAGGGGTGACCCTTCACCTCCTCATTCATGTGGTGGTAACTCCCTCCACATAAATTTGCCCCTTCACATTCTCTTTTAAAGTCTCCACTTTAAATGCATTAAATTTCTCCAAATTTAATGCTCTCTCATTTAATAAAATTATTTTATTAATTTTATTCAGAATTTTGTTAATTACTATAATTAACAAACATTCACATAAAACCCCCTGCAACATTTCAATATTACATGTAGAACCAATTTCAGCAATTTCACCCGAAACAGTTTCGGTGTCTACTGAAATAATTCCAGCGCTTTCTTAAATCTTTATCTGAAACATATTTGCTCCAAATGGTGTCGATATCCCTTAAGTGTGTCACCCTACGGTTCGCGAATAATGCAGACATGATCGAGACCCCTCTCAGATCAATAATCAGAAGCGGGACCTGGAGATCCATACTAACTCCTACACATTCAACGATGACTTCTGTGATCGTGAGAATCTTTAACTCTAGTAACTAAATCCCTTTGTCTCATGATATAATACATGTCCGAGATTCGATCATCGGTATCCAAATACCTAGTTTGATCTCGTTACCGACATGCACTCTTTTCTCGTTCCTGTGATATAACATTCTAGTGATCACATCACTTGCTTGCAAGGTATCTTAATGTGATATCACCGAGAGGGCCCAGATTATATCTATCCGTCATCAGGATTGACAAATTCCACTCTTGATCCATGAGCCTCAACATAACACCTTCGTAGTACTGAATCCACCTTTATAGTCACCCTGTTACGATGTGACGTTTGGTGTTATCAAGATACTCTTCTGGTGTTAGCAATTAACATGATCTCATGGTCTAAGGACTAAGATTACTTCGTATGATGTTATAACAATATAAACATAATGACTTTGATTGTAATGCTATACTTCGGATGAATGTTCATCACATCATTCCACCAATGTTGTGACCTCGTTATTAACAACATCCAATGTCCATGATCAGGAAACCTTGATCATCTTGTTAATCAACGAGCTAGTTTATATGAGAGGCATTACTAGGAACTTTGTATTTTGTTTATTAAACACACATGTATTAACGTTTCCAATTAACACAATTATAGCATGCAAAATAAACATTTATCATAAACATGGAATAAGATAATAACCACTTTATTATTGCCTCTCGGGCATATTCCCTTCAGTCTCCCACTTGCACTAGAGTCAATAATATAGTTTGAAAAACTTTGTGTACTGAACACCTATGGATTTATGGTGTTGCATATACGCGATTGCTAGTGGTTAACATAATCTCCGGATCTGACAGTTTCAGGTCCGTGTGTATTTGCATGTCTTTGCGTCTCTACGCATCACTCATTCTCAAATGAGATGGAATTGTATAAATTTGGTCCTTTGGTGATCCCTTTAGTTCGTTCGGGTTAAAATATGTTGATATTATTGTCATAGAATATATCTTCATAGTAATAGCCCACTTTGAACCACACCTAGTTTGATAACAAACTACTTAACACAAATGCCCTCCTTTGCTGCTACTATAGTAGTCATATACTTAGCCTTTCGTTGTAGTATCTATCACAATGTATCAACTTTGGAACTCATCCAAATCCATCATGGAACATCCTTTCCATTACATTGTGCCACCCATAGTCTAAATTGAGATAAATTTTAATTTGTATCTTGTGACAAAACTAGTATCAATGTAACACTTTACAATGAACTACCTTTAACTATTTGTCACTTATACGTGATATATTCTTAGTTATTCCAAAGTTCATAAGAATATCTTTACTGTCGTCCAATGACCATCTCATGAATCATTCTAGTATGTGCTCATAACATTTAGAGCATAGGACATTCTGGATATATACATATCATGGTATAATCTATCAAAATCTTCATGTGATTTTACTCACCAATTGTTGAAACACTTGAATCTTGATACAATCCTTTCCATGCAGCAAGAACCTTTCTTGTTGTTTCCATATTGAACCCTTTCAATATCTCATCTATGTATGTCTAGCACAGCCATATTAGCGCCTTAATCTATCCATATAGATATTGATGCCAAATATTACAGTTTTGCCCAAGTCTTTCATCGAAATCTTATTTTAATGAAATTCTTAACTTGTGTCAATACAAGATACATCATTTCCAATCAACAATATGTCCTCTACATAATGTATTAGAAATATGTCTCAGCGCTCCCACTTAATTTCTTGCAAATGCAAGCATCTTCATCATCTCCGATGAATTTAAACTCTTTTAACAGTTTCATCATGGTGAAGATTCCAACTCCGCTATGCTTACTTCAACTATTGAAGTTTGCATGCCCTTTTAGCACCCTTTGAATTAACAAAACCCTTCGGACCATGTCATGTACACGTCCTATTAGAAGAACCTCCTATTAGAAGAACCTTGTTTTGTTTATTCAACTACCATATACCAAATTATATGTAGTGGTTGCTACATTAATCCGTCAAGACTATATATCGCTATGAAAGATCAAATCTTGTCATAGTCAACTCCTTGAACATTGCCGTAAACTTCTTTCCGACATGTCGACTATTTCATAGATGTTAAAAATCCATGTCTATTTCTTTATAGATCCAAACACGACCGATAGGCTTTACGCCTTTTCAGAGGGTCTTCCAAGTTCAGAAACTTGATTCTCGTGTATGGAAACTATCACAGATTCTATGACTTCTAGTCATTTTATGGAGTCAGGGCCCATCATCGCTTCTTTGCATGCAGTCGGTTCATCATTGTCAAAACAATAACGACTTGTTTATCAAATATCACTATTTGATTCTTACCGACCCACACGGTTCAATATGAACTCTAATCTCCGAGATTACAACCTTTGTAATCACGGGAGCCATGAGCATTGTGGCCGCCACCGGGACACTTTCCGGCGCTGCGCTACTTAGCACATATAGCTAAGGTTCAACAACCTTTTCAAAGTTCTATTGTCCTCCCACTTAACTTTTCGCGAAAAATTCCTTCTCAAGAAACTTGACGTTCCAAGAAAGAAACTCTTTTGTCCCCGGTGTTATGGAGAAATTCCCAACAAATTCTTTGGGATAACCTACAAAGACATGCTTATCCGACTTTGGTTGTAAACATTTTACTTATGCATAGCATACCAAAATTTAAGAAAAGACAATTCGGGTTTTATCCCAAACCATAACTTATATGGTGTCATTTCAACGGATCACGATGGTGCTCTTTTCAGTGTAAAAGCGGTAGTCTCTAAAGCTTCAATCCTTAAAACATAATGGTAGTTTTATAAATGATACCTTTGATCTTACCATGTCAAACATGGTTTGATTTCATCTCTCGAATATGCCATACTCCTATGGTTTACCGGGAAACACAAATCATGGAACAATTCCTCAAATCTTAAGTGTTTTGCTAAACAATAACTCAAATATCTTCCTTTATGATCAAATCATAAACTCTTTTATTTTCTTGTTACAATGATTTTTTCACTTCATCTTGAAAGACTTTGAACAATTTTCAAATGTTTTATACTTCTTCCTTATTAAGTAAATATATAGATATATTCACTCAAATTTCTGGAGAAAGCATATGAAGCAAAAAGATCCATCACATATGGCTACATATAATGGACTATATACATCAATATGTATAATATCCGATAAGTTAGTCACCCGTTCCTCTTTGGCCTATGGACGGAGTTTCAATTATCTCAAGGAAAGTCTCACAAGCGTCAGTTGATCATAATCAAAGACTCCAAAAATCCATCAACATGGAGTTTCTTCATGTTTTCTTTCCAATATAATTTAAGCATCGATGTCACTTCATAAGTGATCTTTCAATCATTTGTCTTGCGAAATTTTAGCAATAGTGTTTATAGATGTGATTTCTCCTACCAGACTTGTAAAAGTTCATCTATCCTTTATGGAATACGGTAATTATTTGAACAACCATTGTTCTCATAATACCGGAACAAAATAACAATTATTAAAACAAATCTTGAAGGCTAGGTTTGACGACAAGGAAAAACACAATAACACTTTATTTGTTTTCGATGAACATCATCACTTATTCTCTTGCTAGTTAATTAGGCCATTGCAGTTCATGAATTGCGTTGTCATGTATGACACTTCATACCAACCAATTTGGTATCCAATACCGGTATCCAATACCTAAGAACCACATTGTTTAATAAGCAAGGAATACAACCATAATATGTATATCTTCTATATACCTAAGTTGGACATTTCCAACTTTTTCTTTTCTGCCAAATATTTTATAGATTCTCTTTCAGCAATTCCTTTTCCTTTAAAAAAAATCTATCATCATCAATAGTGGTGTCATTCACATGACACATAGTACAAAGCGTATATAGTCAAACACTAATACCTTTGGACTTGAACTTTTAAGTGGATGACCATTATAAAATGTTTGGCATTCTTTCAAAAATCCATTCTTTAGTAATCTTTTAGTGTAGTAAACATTTTACTTACATCTTCTATTCATCCTTATCATGACAACTTTCATGATCAAGCTACTATAGCCTGTAAGGAAGAGTCGCGAGTATAATGTTAGTTCCCAACACCTTTTGGGAGATCTAGATACCTAGCATCTCCATCCTACACGAATTCTCATACAATATGAGAACATGTATTTTGATAAATTATACTCTATCATAATGCAACCAAAAACATTGTTTCAGATATCACAATATCTTCCAGACATGATGGTTTCTGAAATAATTTTTCAGCTCCTAGATAATCTTGATATTAAAACAACGAATATCAATAATCATGGAGGCAAACATGATACTTTAGATACTAACATTGGAATTCTTACTCTTGATTTAATACTACTTATTAAACTTCATGGAGTAAATAGAGTTTGCTGAAAGTTTGCAATAGGACTTCTAAACTTTAAATTGACATTCAAAACAATACGATACCAGTTTGTAAAGTAAATAGCCAGAATTATATAGTTCTATTATCGCAATTACAACTAAGCATAAGGTAGTGAACATATGCCAATGTCTACAAAAAAATATCCAAATTCAATTCGATTTAGTTTATGACAATTGAGTTCGACTAATCCAAATTAGAAATGAACTCCCACTCAAAAATGACATCCCTCGTGCCTTTTTGGTGATTACATGAACCAAATCCACTACACCAAGTACGATCATCACGCGAGTCAGTGTAGCTTCAATGGCGAGCATCAATATGGGCATCACATCAACTATATGACTCATGCTTAACCTTTCGGTCCGTGTTCCGAGGCCATGTCTGTACATGCTAGGCTCGCCAAGTAAGAACCTTAGTACCCGCGTGTGTAAAACTGTCTTACACCCGTTGTATGAAAGCGTAGAGTTGAGTACACCCGATCATCATGTGATGTCTTGAAACACGATCCATAGAACGGTGCATACTTAAGGAAGAACACATTTTTATCTTGATATCTAAATGAGGGATCATCTTAAAATGCTACTAAAACGCCAAACTAGCAATATAAGATGCAAACATCTAATGTGTAAAGTGAGATGATATGGTCCATGCATTTGATGTCTATCATATGCATCATGGTATGATCTCTATCATTCCTTTGTGTGTAAGGCCAAGATCTATGGAACTTACACGTTAGGTGTGTTGTAAGAGTATCTATCATACATCTACTTACAACATTACCATATCATGACACTAGCCCAGAAACGATCTAAACTAGACGCCTCTAATTTATCCATTGCAAGTTTTACGTGGCTTAGGGATTTCAGAGACAGAACTGTTCTTACCTACGAACATGGAACCACAACGAGGATAACCAAGTTATTAGCAACTCGTTGTAAATCAGATATTGACTATAGTAGGAGAGACATACACCCGCCAGCCACTTATGCAAAACTAGTGGCATGTTAGTCGTGGAACCGGTCTCATGTACGATGACATGTAAGGTTGTTCCGGGCCGCTTCATCCCACTATGCCACCAATATCCAAAATACATGAAAGAAGCAATAACATGATCATCATCGCCCACATAAAAACATATGTGTACTACCCGTGCAAAGCACCTACGCATAGATTAGGCTCTGATACAACCATTGGGTTCGCAACATAGAAAACAAAAAATTTCCTACGATGAGAACTATATGCCAAGATCTATCTACTAGGTACAGAGCAACGGGTGGACATACATCCATCAAGAACTTACCCTCGAAGACAACGAGTTTTGTTAACGAGTAGGAACTCGTGGTTGATGTAGTCGTACACTTGCCGATCTCAAGATCGTGATGAATTCCAGTAGGTCCGGCTCCAGCACGTCCTTCAGATCCAGATCCAGCAAGTCCAGCACCGCAAAGCAGCGGTGCATCCGTGATCGCACACACGTCCGGTACCCCGACAACCTACGACCCTTGCTCTAGCAAAGCAGCGGAAGTAACAACTCCTTTCAGGATAAAGCCACCGGGAACATGTATCTCGCTAATACTAGAGGGGTAGAGAGATCCTTCACGAGGAGGTGTGAGGAAGAAGGGGTGTGAGGGGGGCCTTTTATAGGAGGAGGGGAGGGTACCCCTCCCCATGGCTGGCGCCTCAAGGGGTGACCCTTCACCTCCTCATTCATGTGGTGGTAACTCCCTCCACATAAATTTGCCCCTTCACATTCTCTTTTAAAGTCTCCACTTTAAATGCATTAAATTTCTCCAAATTTAATGCTCTCTCATTTAATAAAATTATTTTATTAATTTTATTCAGAATTTTGTTAATTACTATAATTAACAAACATTCACATAAAACCCCCTGCAACATTTCAATATTACATGTAGAACCAATTTCAGCAATTTCACCCGAAACAGTTTCGGTGTCTACTGAAATAATTCCAGCGCTTTCTTAAATCTTTATCTGAAACATATTTGCTCCAAATGGTGTCGGTATCCCTTAACTGTGTCACCCTACGGTTCACGAATAATGCAGACATGATCGAGATCCCTCTCAGATCAATAATCAGAAGCCAGACCTGGAGATCCATACTGACTCCTACACATTCAACGATGACTTCTGTGATCGTGAGAACCTTTAATGCTAGTAACTAAATCCCTTTGTCTCATGATATAATACATGTCCAAGATTCGATCATCGGTATCCAAATACCTAGTTTGATCTCGTTACCGACATGCACTCTTTTCTCGTTCCCGTGATATAACATTCTAGTGATCACATCACTTGCTTGCAAGCTATCTTATTGTGATATCACCGAGAGGGCGCAATGTATATCTATCCGTCATCGGGATTGACAAATTCCACTCTTGATCCATGAGCCTCAACATAACACCTTTCTAGTACTGAATCCACCTTTATAGTCACCCTGTTACGGTGTGACGTTTGGTGTTATCAAGATACTCTTCTGGTGTTAGCAATTAACATGATCTCATGGTCTAAGGATTAAGATTACTTCGTATGATGTTATAGCAATATAAACATAATGACTTTGATCGTAATGCTATACTTCGGATGAATGTTCATCACATCATTCCACCAATGTTGTGACCTCGTTATTAACAACATCCAATGTCCATGATCAGGAAACCTTGATCATCTTGTTAATCAACGAGCTAGTTTATATGAGAGGCATTACTAGGAACTTTGTATTTTGTTTATTAAACACACATGTATTAACGTTTCCAATTAACACAATTTAGCATGCAAAATAAACATTTATCATAAACATGGAATAAGATAATAACCACTTTATTATTGCCTCTCGGGCATATTCCCTTCACATTGTCCCAAGACTAGCTGATTGATGCGTAACTTGATATTGCTTGTTTTAAACTATTTGTATCTAGTCGCTCTTATGAACTTTGAAGGTGTTCTATGCATTTATATTTGCTACTCTATGAGGGACAAGCTGAATACTATTATGCTATGTTTTCTTTATGTGAAACAAACAAACGTCTTGCAAAGCATTGTTATTCATGAATCTTTTGTTTGTGCCTTTTCATGTTACAACATAGTTGCTTTGTCTTATTGCTAGAACTTTGTCTTTCATGCTATGTTTAAGTACCATGATCCCATCTATCAATGTTTTACAAATACTTTGATCAAGTTTATGATGGTGCATGTCACCTCAAAAATTATTCTTTCTTTTTATCACTTACCTACTCAAGGACGAGCAGGAATTAAGCTTGGGATGTTGATACATTGCAAATGTATCTATAATTTTTGATGTTCCATGCTTGGTTTTATCTACTTTCTTGTGTTTTGTCCACACTTTGGAGTACTTTTCATATGATCTCTTGGACTAACCTATTAACAAGAGCCAAAGTGCTAGTTGCCTGTTTTCTGCTGTTTTTGGTTCCAGGAAAGTCAGAAAATCAATATTCTCGGAATTGGACCGGACAAAAGCCAAAGTTGATATTTTCCCGGAAGTGTCACGAAGCCAGAAGGAGAGTCGGAGAGGGACCAGGGGCCAACCACACCATAGGGTCGTGCGGGTCCCCCTTGGCCACGCCACCAGGTGGTGTGGGCCCCTCTGGCCTCCACTGACATTGCCCTTTCGCCTATAAGATCCCCCCAATACAGAAACCCTAAATCATCAAGCCTCCAGCCACGAAAAGTTCCGCAGCACGCCGCCACCGAAGGGGAGATTCGGGGGATAGAAAGTCTCTGTTCTGGCACCCTGCCGGGACGGGGAAGTGCCCCCGGAGCCATCTCCATCGATCTCCACCACCATCTCCATCACCATTGCTGATTCCCATGATGATGAGGGAGTAGTTCTCTCTCGGGGCTAAGGGTTCTATTGGTAGCTATGTGTTCATCTCTCTCTCTCTATGCATGATCATATTGTGATCATGAGCTTTGTAATCAAGTAGATCTACCTTTCTACTCAAGTGCTTTAATAGATCTCTGCTCTCCCCATGTGTGTGAAGTTGACAGTGTGCACACCATGGTGGCACTTAGACTAGATATTACAAATACTTGTTATGAGTTATATTTGGAGTTGGATGTCTTTATGAAATTGTGGTGTTTGTTTGAACCATCTAGAGCTCAAAGTGACAGTGTGGGGTTATCTAGATGGGGAAAGCAGACTTTGAGGTGTGCTGTTATAGCCCTACTATCGATTAGAGTGTCCAACCGGAGAGTAGTTAAGAGTAGTATCATAAAGGGAATATATTTATATGAGAGTGTTCACCAGTGAAAGTATGATCCCTAGGCCTTGTTTCTAAGCATTGATACACCGTTTGCTACTAGATCTGTTACATGTTTGCTTGCTTCCTTCTTTATTTCAGTTTTACTTTAGTCTATTCCACGCCATCAAGTTATGTTCTAGCAACGTTACCACTTATAATTATCCATACCACTTGTATTTCACTATCTCTTTGCTGAACTAGTGCACCTATACACCTGACAAGTGTATTGGGTGTGTTGGGGACACAAGAGACTTCTTGTATCTTGATTGCAGGGTTGCTTGAGAGGGGATACCTTTGACCACTTCCTCCCTGAGTTCGATAAACCTTGGGTGATCCACTTAAGGGAAAACTTGCTGCTGTTCTACAAACCTCTGCACTTGGAGGCCCAACAACTGTCTTCAAGAATAGAAGTGCATAGACATCACATGCTGAGTGTAGACGCTTGGTCACCGCCACGGTACGGCCTTCGACGGTGCGTACGATGGAGCGTCTTTGTCGCAGACGGCGTGCTCCCAGCCTTCCCCACTGAGGTAAGGTAGTCCGCGCTGAAGCGTGGATGCAAGAGTTCCTAGACCTTGGTGCTGCCCTGTTCGAGGGTGTGTACCCTCGGTGGCGGCATGCTCTTATGAAAGATTTGATACGTACCTTGTTCCCACTACCTAGAGCATGTCGTAATGCCGCCGTGTGATTTCTCCACATCGCTCTCTTGGCCCTGCTTGCCGCATCTGGCGCCGACGACGGCGCAGTCGCCGCCGCGGCGGATTCGACACATTCGGAGAAATCATCCGCCTGGCAGGGCAATGGGAGACCGGCCTTGAAGTAGAGCTTCATGGCCTGCCTTAGAGGGGCTAAATACCCCAGTTTCGGCAGCTGTCGCGGTGACGGCGGAGGCGACTTAGGCAGGGCCATGTTACCCTAGTTGGTGCGGCACAGAGGAGCTGCGCAAGGTGAACTGTGGTTAGTCGAAGAAGGGGAGTGAAAGACTGACAGTAGGTTTGGACTACGAGCACGCATGAAAATAACCATTTCCCATTTCCTTAGAGGGTAATAATTCGACACTCGTTGCATTAACAACTCAATCTTTATTTCCCTTCTCAGCATAAGAGTGCGAACGTATTAAAAAGATCGGTCGTGGCTATCCACCTCATCGGGTAATGTACCAGGACAGGTAGGAGACGGGACCGGGTTTCATTTTAGAAATGTTGACGACTGTGCCCTTATGTTTATACGATATTATTTATATGCCACCATGTACCGTCGAGTGTAGCAACACCACCAGAAATAGGGGATAACGACGTGGCGTGTTTTATTTTTTTAAAGGGCATCAGAAACAGGGGATGCCGACGTGGCATGTTTTCTGACTGGCGGGCCCGCCCCCTCCACCTTCGACGACGCGCATCCCAGATTCGAGGGGTTGTGCTGCCCACCAACACATTATTGTGCAATTTTCCATGTGGAACCTGAATTCCGGCGCTGAGCTGATGCCCATGTCGAACATAGAGAATTCTGAAAGAAGCTACTAAAAATAAATACTTTGAATTCTGAAAGTACTAAATTTAAATACATTACAATTTCGTCTGAAAGTTAATAGGCATACTGCTCATCGAAATAATATAAATACAGTACAAATTTCTACTTCGAAAAATAGACCTGAAAATGCTAGCAAATAACCTAGGATGAATATAGGATTCATTCTCCCCTATATATTTCATCGTCGTCGGCTCCCGCATGCTGCAACACACATTCAGAGAACTCTCTCCGTCTGCAATGTGCTGCCAGTATCTCGTCCAGAGGGTATGGCCTCGGTGTATGTTCCAGACTTAAGCCATACGTCATTGTTGGTTCCTCTTCCCAGGCTTGAACCTCATGATCGTACAGTCTGATATAATTCCTATAGTATATGCAACCGGGTTTGACTGTGGGATGTAACCTGGTATCAATGGAGATAGACCGATTGTAATCAACAAAGAGGGCATGACTTCCAATGTCACCGACGGCCTCAAGAGAGCGGTTCTCTGTGTCCACCCGGTACAACACCGCTTGCCCTTTGGCGAAATCCCCATTCAACACAAGAAGAAGATCACCATCTGACTCCACAAGGTAAAATTTGTAAGTTCCACGTACCTGTTCAAAGACTGGGGCCGAAATTATTTTGGCCATTGTGACAGTGCTCGCGCGCTTCTCTAACTTGATGTTGGTCGACAAGAAGTCTCCATTCTCAAGTAATGCATATACTTCCCCTCGGAATGTCGTCATGCAGTCTAGAAGCATAGCAGGAGGTGGAGAATACAATCCTTCTCCAAATGATTCATTGATTTGCCTCGTTGGGGTGCTCTCATCGGCCCATGCAATACGATCTGGATAATTAGTGCAAACGAACACCATCGTCGGGGAATTCGTCACGACAACAAATTGCAGAGGATCAGATGGTGTGCTTGAAACTCAGTGTTAGACTTATGAGTGATTGGGTTCAGAAGCCGAATCTGGTACGTCTCCACCCTCTGAGCAAGCATGATGACGCCACGAGAAACACCGGCGAAGTAGAATCTGTTGGAAGAAGAGGGCATCAGTTAGCACTAGGATGTTTACAATGGAAAATACCAATAAATATCGGATGTGAATGAGAACCTGCGATGGACGTCCATTAGATTTGTCCTGAAGCAACGACCAGTGGCGAGTTTGAGGAAGGTGAAGTCGCTAATGTCTGGAAGTGTGTGATCTATCATGATCCAGTTGTTGAGATGGAATTCGGGCACCTTTAAAGTGCGGCGCCAATCGCTGCAGACTTCCCGATAAGCAGCATAGGTGCCGATGTACTCCTCTTCTGCAGCAAATAGTCGGCGATCTTACGAAGTGGGTTGGCCAGGAGATCGACCCAGTTCCTCTTCATTCAGCTACTGGCCATGGCTTACATGCGGGAATGTCTCCTCCACCTTCAACGGCGCGCGTCCCAGGTTCGAGGGCTGGTGCCGCCCACCAACACATTATTGTGCAATTTTCCATGCTTTGTCACAACCAGCTCCACTCCGCTCCTCTCCTCTGCTCCTGCCGCCGCCACTCCGCTTAGTCGTGCACCGCTTTCATCGTCCCCTTGGGCCGTCGTCCTCCCGTCCTCCCCTCCCTGCCATCCCCTCACGTCCCCTCCCCTCCCCTCCCCGTCCTGTCTCCTTGCCGCCACCCACCGCCAAGGCGCGTCTGGAAACGAAAACCGAGAGTCGGTCTGTCGTGGAAATGGCCACGGTAGTCGCTGCCATAGGCAGCGATTGAGTGGTTCGTGAGGAAGAGTTGGCGGCCATCTGCGGTGAGAGATGGGGGCGGATGCACATGGGTTTACCCAGGTTCGCCCCCCGGAGGGTAAAGACCTACTCCTGCTAGATTAGATTATGAGAGAGCGAGTTACAAGGGTGGCGAGCTCGGCGGCTAGGCAGCGAGTCGCTTGAGGGGGTGTATGATGGAACGTAAGTCTCTAGGATACCCTAGGGAGGTTTATATATGAAGCACCTCGCTAGGGTTTACAAGCTATCTCCGAACAAGATAAGGATCCGGGGGCTTTTGACCTAATCCGACTGGGCTTCTGCTATGCTTCTGGGCTTCCAGTCGCCAGTCGATGGGCCTTTCCTTTCTCCAGAGTCCATTCGCTGCCCTCCAGGCGCACTCGCAGGCCTTTCGGCCCACTCGGAACGTACTGCTGAGCATACCCCCCTTTGGCATATCCCCATGAGTAGTCCCCGAGGCCATCGTTGACACAGGCGCGGGCGTCCTTTTGGTGTTCGAAGTAGGCAAGCCCAATTTGGGCGCCCAGTCGAGTCGGCGATGGACTTTACTGGAACCAAGGAGAATTTACCCATAACTCCATCCGTCACTTCAGTAAGCATCACTGCCGTCCAGTCATCGTTTTGATGAGAAGAGAGACTAGCGGGTGGCGAGTAGACCAATTGGAGTTGGACCGTCAGACCTGGTCAAAGTATCCGTTGGAATTTCCAACGGTAACTTCGGAGGAATTACCATGAGTAACGGCTATCCCAATTTTGGCGGGTGACGTTTCCCATATAAGGGGAGTGACGGATCAGCTTCGCGATCCTGCTCCGCATTCTTCATCCTTCCTCATTTGCTCTTCCTTTGTGCTTCCTCCCGACTTACTCTCCCCGCGTCGCGCGATCCCACTTCTCACTCGATGGCGGCTCCCAAAGGATCATGGGGGAAATCCAAGTGCACCACGGCCCAGCTGAGATCCTTTGAGGACGCTGGGGTGCTCCGCAAGGGGAATTGGCGGGTTCCCCCCTCCTCCGAGACCGAGCCAAAACCGCGACCCGGCGAGTTCATTTGCTTTACCAGTCCTCTTGAGAGGGACTTAGGGTTCCCCACTTCTCTCTTCTTCCGCCGCTTCTGCGCGTACTACGCGATCAAGCCCTCAGATCTTGGTCCACACAGCATCGAGCAGCTGGCGATCTTCGTCACCTTCTGTGAATGCTACCTTGGCTGCAGGACATATTTCCCGCTTTGGCTGGAGCTCTTCCACGGCCGCATCGAGCGCGAGGCGTCCAGCGGCTTGATGCTGGCCGCAGGTGGGGTCACCTTCCAATTGAAGCCGAAGGCCAACTTCATCAAGCTCCTCCTGTCGAAGAAGGCCGCCAACGAGTGGAAGAAAAGCTGATTCTACGTCAAGGAAGCCACTCCCTCCGGCGAGGTCTCTCTTCCTGAATTCGTCGCCGAGAGGAGCGAGCCCTGTCGACTGGCGCCAAAGAAGCTCCCTGAAGATCAGCGGATGGCCGTCATGGAAATGATGGATTAGATCCAGAAGCTGAAGGACCAGGGATTGATTCCAATCAACCTCTACAATTGCTGGCTCGGGCGGCGCCTGGTTCCGCTGGCGGCTCGTCCACACTGGATGTACGAGTACAGCGGGAAGCATGATCCATCCCGAACCAGCAAGCAGTCATGGGAGGCCGAGGACTACAAGGCCGCCCTGAAGAAGATTACCGACGCAGAGTTCACGGGCGCGGTGGTCGGGGTCGCCCCGTATACTCCCGTGAAGAACGAAGCCCCCACAGTGAGTTCTCTTTCCAATCGCTGCGTTCGTACCTCAATTTCAGTCTTTTCGCTTGGCATGTCTTGATTCGTGGAGGTTCTCAGCTTTTGCAGGTGTTGGAGGGTTGGCTCCCTCCACTTGATGAAGAAGTTCCCCAAGAACTGGAGGAAGATTCCGAGGGGGATCCTTCCGACAGCGACGGGGAAGAAGAAGAGGTCCCTCCCCCAGCGCCTGTGGCTCGCAAGACCCGAATGTAGAAGCAACGAGAGGTCGAAGCGAGCCGTAGCCTGGACGAGTTCGAAGAAGGCGATGAGGTTGCCCAGGAGCAAACGTCCCGGCGCACTGCTACGCCGTCGAAGCCCCCCACACCGGCCCAAGTCGCCGGCAAAGAGGCCTCCATCGCTGACCAAGTTGTCAGTGGTGTTCGAGTCGGATGACAACTACGACGACAAAGGGTCTCCCGAAGTATCGCACAAGGCCCCAAGGGACACAGTCCCGACGAAGGGGTTGGAGGGCGAGGATACGGAGGTGGTGGTAGAGGTTCCCCTGGCGGTGATCGCACCGATGATCTCGGGGGTTCCTAGCCAAGAAGCAGCTGAGGCGACAGCACCCAAGTCACCACAATCGTCGAAGGCGGCGGCGTCGGAGCCGGAGATCCCGGCGACTGCATCTTCATCGTCAAGGAAGCCCTCGGTTTCGTGGGCTTCAGACGTCTTCGAGAGGGGGCTCAGCCGCAAGCTGTGTCCCGAGTTGGACAAGCCCGCCAATATCAGTACCGGGCTTCGTGTCCTTCCAGTCGCCAAGTAAGTTGTGCTTCCTCGTCCCAATTTGCCTTGCTTCTTTCGTATTGTGGTCGTGCTGATTGGAGGGGTTCGTGCAGGTCGGGGGCTAAGAAGATTAGTTGCCCTTCGGTTGCCAAGATTCCACCAGCCACTAGCGTGGGAGAGGAGAGGGCGATCTGCCCAAGAAGAGGAAAGCATCTGAAGATGTCGCAACCGCTGAAGTCGCGAAGAAGTAGAAGGGAGGCGCTGACGACGCTGCGACCGGGGGAAGCGCCGTGGAGCCAACTACTGCGCCGCTCGTCAAAGAGGTGGCGGTGACGCGATCAGAGCCAGCACCGGCTGCGTCCGTGCCGGAGGCGCCGGTCCCGGCGGCCAGCGCCCCTGCCAGGGCATCGGCAACATTCCCTCGCTTTATGGCGAAGGGGTTTCTAGGTGTTACGGACGCGCAGTCCCCACAGAGTCCGGAAATCGTGGACGCGGATTTGGGGCCCGCCGCGGGCACATCTCCTTCACAGTTCTGTCGATTGACGCCGCTGAACTTCACAAGATGCTCGGCGCTGCTATTCAAGTATGTCCAGTCCCCGAATTCCTAGTCGTTGAATTTCAACGGTTAGGAATTGTTTTACTTTTCCTACCTTCTCTAGTCCCCGAGTTCCTAGTCATTGAATTTCAACGGCTGGGAACTATGATTTGTTTTTCTTCCTTCTCCAGTCCCCGGGTTCCCAGTCGTTGAATTTCAACGGCTGGGAACTGGGTTTTGTTTTTCTTCCTCCTCCAGTCCCCGAGTTCCTAGTCGCTGAATTTCAGCGGCTGGGAACTGGGTTTCTTTTCCTTCCAATGCTTAGCTGGGTTCTTTGTTTTTCAGGGGTTACAACGGGAGTCGACTGATCGGCAGGCTGCACGAGAGCGCTTGGAGCGTGACTTGCGCGAGGCGCAGGAGATGAACCGGCGGCTTCAGGAGACGATCGATGAGTGTCTGTTTGGCTTTGTTCTTCTTTGCTTGGTATGAGCTGGTTGTGTGCAATACTCTGATATCTCCACTTGCAGATGGTTTCTCAGCTGAGGTCTCCAAGGCCCGTGAGGGGTATGTCCCACTCGCCGAACTGGATGCGGCGAATGGGCGAGTGGCCTCCCTGGTCAAGGAGTTGGAGGAGGCTAAGGAGGCCTCAATTTCTTCGGAGGAACGGGCGAAGGCTACCGTCGCTGCGGCTGAAGAGGAACGGAAGGCCATGGACTCCATCATCGTGGGGCTGCATAACGAGCAGACCGCCTTGGAGAAGCACGTCAAGGAGAATTGCCGCAAGCTTCTTGGTGAGTCTCTGTCTTTGCTTTAGTCTTTTGTCGGGTCCCCGCTTTGGGGGTTTCATTGTTTCACTGACATCTGACTTTGCAGCTGTGGTAGGCCAAAGCGACCCGGTGGTGCAGACTTACACCGCCTCGCAGTGCGTAACTGCCGTGGTGAATGCAACCACGGCCTTGGCGTTGTGTGTCCAGGCGGCTCTTCAGGGCATGTCTCCCACCGAAGTCATCCCTGGGGGGCTCACGGAGGTGTGGCGCTATCTGGAGGAGGTGCCTGTGGTTGTGGAGTGGATGACGCGCTCGGCGTTCAGACACGGGGCCGCCACAGTGTTGAGCTTGGGTCTCGCGCATTTTCCCGACGACTTCGATCTTGACGATGTCACGAGTGGCTATCCCTCGGCGACCGACACGGTGGAGATGTCGGAGGTGCTGAAGCTGACCGCGAAGGCCACTCCTTATGCCGATCGTGTCTTGGCGATGGGGGATCTGCTGCCGTACCAGGAGACGGTGTTGGCGCCTGGCGCCCCAAGCCGGAGCACCGTGACATGAAGTCGGAGCAGCCCTTCCGGTCGTCATTGGCGAAGTCGCTGACCACGTACCCGACGAACCCGTGGCAGCCCTTTGTGCGCGTCAAGGGTGGTGGCGCTTCTTCTTCATCAGGGCCTATGGAGTAAGCAAATGTAAGAGTTGTAATGGATGCCAAGTGGCGAACGCTGTATGATATTTTGTAATGTATGTCACGGGGATTTGGTCGACTCGTGTTATGATTAAGGAAATGTTTTGTTCAACAATTTGAGCAAGTCCCCGTGCGCGTCCGCCCTTTAATGGGGTATAACTCGATTGTGTATTTCTGTGTGTTTGATTTGTTTACGCGTTTGTTTTTATCCCTCATGTCTTCTGAGTGGCGAGTCCCCGAGCGCGAGTAGGGCTGATTTGTGAGCGAGTCCCCGAGCGCGACTAGGGTTCGCTTGTGAGCGAGTCCCCGAGCGTTGTGCCCGACCATATTGGTCGTGATCCTGTTGCAGGTTGTGAATGCGTTGTTTGTAACGCGTCTCCTCCCCTGGCCCGGAGAGCCAGTCGCTTGGCGAGCCCTAGGAAGCTCTCTTACTTGGTGTGTTCCCGAGCCGCGTGGGGTTCCCGTTTTGCGGAGTCCCCGTGCGTGGTACTTAACCGTTCGAGTCGCTTTTCTCGAGGGTGGGAGGGATATAGCGCTGTGGGAAGCATGTATCGGACGTCTTGGCCCGGTGGGCCAGTCGGGCTAGGCGACTCCAATGGCGGCTCCGGGTTGGCGTTTCTTGTGGACGACACAAGGCCCGAATACTTCCGGTGCCCTTGTGCCGCACTACTTTTCCGTGCCGGTCGCTCGACCAGAGGTTGAATTCCGTGAATAGCGTATTGCTTGCATGTACGAGTGCGAGTGGCACAAGAATATGGCAAGTGGGCACAATTTGTGTGATCCGAATGAATTTCATTTATATATTCTGACAGAGTACAATGTGTGGTTCTAAGTATAGAACTTTCTGAGGAGGTTTACATTCCATGGCCTCTCGACCTCCAACTGGCCATCACCCCGTATGTCGATGAGGTAGTAGGCGTTGTTGCCAAGGACTCGGCCTATGGAGAATGGCCCCTTCCTTGGGGGGGGGAGAGCTTGTGCATGCCCTTCTTGTCTTGGGCCAGTCGTAGGACCAGGTCGCCTTCCTGGAAGGTGCGAGTTCACACTCGACGGCTATGATAACGGCGAAGTCCTTGCTGGTATATGGCGGTGCGGGAGCGAGCCAGGTTGCGTGCTTCGTCAAGTTGATCGACGCTGTCTTGGCGGGCGGTCTTTTTGGCCGCCTCGACGTAGTTGGCGACTCGAGGGGAGTCGTGCTCCAGGTCTGTTGGAATTACGGCCTCGACGCCATACACCATGAAGAAAGGCGTGAACCCGGTTGATCGGTTGACGGAGGTGCGGATCCCCCATATCACAGAGGGGAGCTCGTCGACCCAGCATCCTGGGGTGCGCTCGAGGGGCACCTGCAGTCGCGGCTTGAGCCCATGGAGGACGCTCTGGTTGGCGCGCTCTGCTTGGCCGTTTGACTCCGGGTGGGTGACTGATGCGAGGTCAAGTCGTATGCCGTGTTCCTTACAGAATTCCGCCATGGCCCCCTTGGCGAAGTTGGTGCCGTTGTCTTATATGATGCTGTGCTTATAGCCGTACCAGTAGATGAGTTCACGGAGGAACTTCGTAGCTGTCTTGCCGTCGCACTTCTTGATCGGCTTGGCCTCCACCCATTTGGTGAACTTGTCGACTGCGACCAGGAGGTGAGTGAAGCCAAATGGGGCCTTCTTGAATGGGCCTACCATGTCCATGCCCCATACGGCAAATGGCCACGTGATGGGGATTGTCTTGAGTGCCGAACCAGGAAGGTGCGTCTGGTTGGCGTACTTCTGGCATCCGACGCATCTTTGCACGACGTTGGCATCAGCGTGTGCGGTGAGCCAGTAGAAACTGTGCAGCATGGCCTTGGCGACTAGCGACTTGGCACCGGCGTGATGGCCGCAGTCGTCGGCGTGAATGTCCTGGAGGATCTTGCGGCCTTCCTCTGGCTGTACGCAGCGCTGGAACACGCCGGTCACGCTGCACTTGTGGAGCTCGCTATTGATGATGACGAAGGATTTGCAGCGGCGCCCGATCATTCGTGCCTCTGTCTCATTGCTCGGTAGGAGGTTGTGTTCCAGGAAGGCGACGTATGGCGCTGTCCAGTCGCTAGGTTCCACAACCATGGCGACTAAGGCCGGTTCTGGTTGTAGTGGGATCCCGACGTCGATCTCCTTCGGTGGGCTGACGGAGGGTTTGTGGATGATGTCGAGGAAGATGCCTACTGGTGGCGCCTGTCAAGTCGATCCGATGCGGGAAAGGGCGTCTGCCTCCTCGTTTTTACGCCTGTTGATCCACTCAACGGAATAGCTGTCGAAGTGTCCTCCCAACTGGTCGACGGCTTGGCGGTACACTATCATTGTTGGGGAAACAGTGTCGCACGTCCCGGCCACTTGGCCGGCGACTAGGTCGGAGTCGCCGTAGCATCGTAGGCGGTTGATGTTCATCTCCTTGGCGGCTCTCATGCCGTGGAGGAGGGCCTCGTATTCCGCCATGTTGTTGGTGCAGGGTTTGAAGTTGAGGTGGAGCACATAGTGGAGCTTGTCTCCTTTGGGGGAGGTCAGTATGACCCCAGCCCCCGTGCCGTCGGCATTTTTGGAGCCGTCGAAGTGGAGCGACCAGTAGTGGAGGTATGGGAGCTTCTCTGGCTGCTGTGCTTCTTCCCAGTCTGCAAGGAAATCAGCCGGGGCCTGTGACTTGATCGCTTTTCGGGGCTCGTACTTGATGTTGTGGACGCCGATCTCGACGACCCACTTCGCGACTCGCCCTGTTGCCTCGCGATTGCGTATGATGTCCTGCAGGGGCGCGGAGGAGACCACCGTGATTGGGTGCTCCTGGAAGTAGTGTGGGAGCCGCCGCTGTGCTCGGAATACCACGTACACCAGTTTTTGGTATTGCGGGTAGCGCTGTCGTGAGTCCATTAGGACTTCGCTGATGTAGTATACGGGGCGCTGTATGGGGCGCTCCTTGCCCTCTTCTGGTCGTTCGATGACCATCACGGCACTGACGACTCGATTGGAGGCCGTGACGTAGACGAGCATTGGCTCTTTGTCGAGTGGCGCGGCGAGTAGTGGTGTCGCGAGTAGCACTTCTCTGTGTGCTTTGAGTGCGTCATCGGCCTCCGCGTCCCATTGGAACGTTGGTTTCTTGCGCATCTGGCGGTAGAGGGGCATTGCCTTCTCGCCTAGTCGGGGGATGAAGCGACTGAGAGCCGCGACTCGCCCTGCCAACTTTTGGACGTCGCGCAGGCACTCGGGTTTCCCGAGTCGCGTGATGGTGTCGATCTTGGTGGGGTTGGCTTCAATGCCTCACTTGGAGACTATGTACCCCAGAAGTTATCCGGTGGGTACGCCGAAAGTGCATTTTCCAGGGTTCAGCTTGATGTTGTACCTTCGCAGATTTGCAAAGGTTTCTGCTAGGTCGGCTAGCAGATCGTCCTGGCGGGTGGATTTTACCACCACGTCGTCGATGTAGACATGAATGTTGCGGCCAATTTGGCTCGCTAGACACTCCTGCATGCACCTCTGGTATGTGGCGCCTGCGTTTTTGAGGCCAAACGTCATGGCCGTGTAGCAGAATGCGCTGAATGGCGTGATGAACGCGGTCTTCTCCTCGTCTTCGATCACCATCTTGATCTGGTTGTAACCAGAGTAAGCGTCGAGAAAACACAGCGACTCCAATCCCGCGGTCAAATTGATGATCTGATCGATGTGCGGTAGGACGAACTCCTCCTTCGGGCAGGCGCTGTTGAGATTGGTGTAGTCGATACACATTCTCCAGGTGTTGTTCTTTTTGAGAACCAGGACTGGGTTTGTCAGCCACTTGAGTACTTGATTGACCGGATGAAGCCTGCGGCTAGCAGGCGCTGGACTTCCTCGGCGATTGTTCGACGGCGCTCTTCATTGAAGGGCCGTAGCGACTACTTTACTGGTCACACTTTGGGGTCGGCATTAAGTTTGTGCTCAGCGAGTTCCCTCGAG
The DNA here is from genome assembly GCA_910589775.1 of Avena eriantha. Lineage (NCBI taxonomy): Eukaryota > Viridiplantae > Streptophyta > Magnoliopsida > Poales > Poaceae > Avena > Avena eriantha. The sequence continues at coordinate 272,134,830 of OU342745.1, read as the reverse complement.
ACACCTGGCATGTCAGATGGCTTCCATGCGAAGATGTTGCGGTTCTCACGGAGGAACCCGATGAGCGCGCTTTCCTATGCGGGGCTCATGTGCGCCCCGATGGTGACCGTCTGGCTGGAGTCACCTGGGACGAGCTCGACGGTGCGGGTGTGCGTGGTCGCCTCGAACGCGGAGTTCACGGCGATCGGTTTCTTCAAGATGGTGGGATCGTCCTTGTTGATGTTGCCCGCGTATTTCGCGAGCTCCTTCGCGTGGTCAGTCTCCGCGGCGATGACAGCGTCGGCGAGTTCGGCGCCTTTTTCCTCGCATTCCACGGCCATATCGGGGTCGCCATGGATGGTGATGATGCCGCTCGGCCCGGGGAGCTTCATCATGTTGTAGGCGTAGTGTGGGGTCGCCATGAACTTTGCGAATGGCTGGCAGCCTAGGACGCAGTGGTAGGGACTGCGGAAGTTCACCAGCTCGAAGACGATTCTCTCCATGCGGTAGTTTGCCGGGGTGCCGAAGGTGACTGGCAGCGTCACCTTCCCGATCGGGTACGCCTTCCGACCAGGGACGATGCCGTGGAAGGTCGTCAGTGTTGGCTCGATGGCTGTTTCTGGGAGCTAGAGCCTTTTGAAGGTGTCGAGGTACATGATGTTGATGGAGCTCCCACCGTCCATCAGCATTTTGGGCAGCCAGTAGTCGGCCACCTTTGGCCTGACCACCAGGGCGACTCACCCTGGATATTCGATTCTTGGCGCATGGTCCTGGCGACTCCAGGTGATGCTCTGCTCGGACCAGTTTAGGAAGCGGGGGATGTCGACATGCGTCACCGCATTAACGGCGACCGCGCGGGCGAGTACCTTCTTCTCACGCTTGGTGCCGAGCCCAGTGAAGGTATGTAGCGACCCGACGGCGGTTCCGAAGCCGCCGCCGTTCCCGTTGTCCCGCGGTTGGTTGTTGTTGGGGTCCTCCCTTGCACGTCTCGCCTTCTCGATCTCTTTGAGAGAGTGGCAGTCGGCGGTGGTGTGGGTGGCGGGTTTTCCCTCCCTGCTGTGGTAGATGCAGGGCTGATTGAGCAGGGCGGCGGGGTCGAGTTTCGGCCTCGTCGCGTTGTTGGCGCGGTAGTTCCTGCTGTCGCGGTAGTTTCCTCCGTCACGGCGGTAGTTCTTGGAGTCACGTTGGCCGTAGCCGGCGTTGGCGACGAAGTCGACTCGCCCGTCGGTCCGGCACTTGCCAGTGATGCGGGTGTTGCTGTAGCGCATGTCACGTAGGTGCCCACTGTCGTGGATGCTAGTGCGCCGTCTTCCTCCCGACTCATCGTCGGAGTCTTGGTTGGGGTCCTCCTCCGCGTAGCGCTTGGCGATCTCGAGGAGGTCGAGGATGTTATCAAGCGTCCGCTAGACCCTCTTGATCTTGGCGACTAGAGGTTCATACCGGCACACGTTCTTGAAGCAGTGTATCGCCGTGTCTGGGTGGATGCCGGAGGCGTTTATCCACAGTTCTTGCCACCTTTGGATCCACCGGCGGGTCGACTCGTGTTGTCCCTAGATGCATCGCTCCAGGTCCTCGATGGTGGTGGTGCGGGTGTAGGAGCCCTCAAAGTGCCTGACGAAGGCGTCCCGCATTTCTTCCCAGGAATCGTTGCTGTCGGCGGGTAGCGTGTTGATCCATTGCCGGGTCGCGCCCTCCATCATCAGGGGGATGTAGCGAGCGGCGAGCAGGTCGGTGTGGCCTGCGATCCCCATTGGCATGAGGTATGTCCATCCAAACGGCGGGGTCGTACGTCGGGTCGTACTTCTCGATCTCCTTCGGGGCCTTGAAGTTGGCGGGGTATTTTTCCCCACGGATCATGGGTCCAAAGCATTGCGGCCTGACTCGGCTAAGTGAGCCTCTTGGCTCCCGGTCGCCGTGGTTGGCGAGGGTGTGTCGCAGGTCATAAGGTTGGCGCGACCGCCACGCCTGATTGTTGATGATGTGCGTTCGGGCATCGAGGGGTTGCCCGTTTGCGGCGATGGTGTTGTTCGCAGGTCGCGGCTCGTTGGTCGACAACGCGGGGTTGGCGGCCCGTGGTTGGTTCGCCAGGGGTTAGGGTGGTGGGAAAACTATTGCGTTAGCCACAGTGGGGTGGCCGCTTGATGCCGCCCTGCTTGCTGACGAGCGGGAATACATCCGCCCCCGTGGGTCGACTCCCGCGGCCTGTTGCTCGACGGCCCTGACAAGTAGGGCCTTGGCGTACTGGATCTGTAGCGCGCCGTCGCCTTGGACATCGAGGTTGGCGATCGCGGCAACGGCCGCGACGACATTGTCCATCGGGGTGGAGTATAGTGGTAGCCCGTTGGCATCCCGGGCTTGAGGTGAGATGATGATCCGTGGTTGGTCTGGTGGGGGCGCACGGCCCATGGGTGGTGGAGGGGCCCTAGTCGCCGGTGCTCTAGGTGGTGGTCTCGTGGGGTTCCCTCCTCCTGGCGGCGCATTCTCGCCGTGTTCGCGCTTGGCGGCGCGTGGGGGTCGCCCTCGTCGTTGAAATTTAGGACGCGGCCCTGAACATCGGGGTTCAGGCGGGTCCTGATGCGACGCTGGTGATGAAGGAAATATGCCCTGAGAGGCAATAATAAAGATGTTATTATGTATTCCTTGTATATGATAGATGTTTATTTTGTATGCTATAATTGTATTGATAGGAAACATCAATACATGTGTGTTTAATAAACAAAAAGGGTTCCTAGTTATGCCTCTCTTATAGACTAGCTTGTTGATTAACAAGATGATCAAAGTTTCCTGATCATGGACATTGGATGTTGTTAATAACAAGGTCACATCATTTGTGAAATGATGTGATGAACATTCATCCGAAGTATAGCATTACGATCAAGTCATTATGTTTATATTGCTATAACATCATACAAAGTAGTCTTAGTCCTTAAACCATGAGATCATGTTAATTGCTAACACCGGAAGAGTATCTTGATAACATCAAACGTCACACCGTAACAGGGTGACCATAAAGGTGGGTTCAGTGCTATGAAGGTGTTATATTGAGGCTCATGGATCAAGAGTGGAATTTGTTAATCCCGATGACGGATAGATATACTCTGGGCCCTCTCGGTGATATCACATTAAGATAGCTTGCAAGCAAGTGATGTGATCACTAGAATGTTATATCACGGGAACGAGAAAAGAGTGCATGTCGGTAACGAGATCAAACTAGGTATTTGGATACCGATGATTGAATCTCGGACATGTATTATATCATGAGACAAAGGGATTAAATTGCTGACGTTAAAGGTTCTCACGATCACAGAAGTCATCGTTGAATATGCAGGAGTCAGTATGGATCTCCAGGTCCCGCTTCTGATTATTGATCTGAGAGGAGTCTCAATCATGTCTGCATTATTCATGAACCGTAGGGTGACACACTTAAGGGTTGCCGGGCACCATTTAGGAGCTCATATGTTCCATACAAAAGGTTTGCAAAGCGCAGGAAATGTTTCGATAGAAACCGGAATTGTTTCGGGTGAAATTGCAGAAAGTGGTTCTGCATGTGATATTGAAATGTTGCAAGGGGTTTTATGTGAATGTTTGTTAATTAAAGTAATTAACAAAATTCTGAATAAAATAAATAAAAGAGTTTTATTAATTGAGAGTTGCATTTAATTTGGTGGAAATTAAATACATGTGAGTGGGATTTTGGGTGGAGGCCATGTTTATGTGAGTGGAGGTTCACGACATGAATGAAGGAGGGGAGGAGCCCCCCTCATGCGCCGGCTATGGGAGGGGAGGGGTCTCCCTCCCTCCTATATAAAGCCCCCCTCTCCCCTCTCACAAAACACACCTCCTCGTGAAGGATCTCTCTCCCCCTCTAGATATTCCCCCATGGTCTCGGATTAGCGAGATACATGTTCCCGGTGGCCTTGCGTCTGGAAGGAGTTGCTGCTTCTGCTGATTCGCTGGAGCGAGGAGGTGGAGGTTGTCCGGTGGCTTGAATGTGTGTGCGAGTACGGATGCGCTGCTGATTTGCGGCGCTCAGACTTCCACACGATCTTGAGATCGGCAAGCGTACGACTACATCAACCACGAGTTCCTACTCATTAAAAAAACTCATTGTATTCGAGGGTAAGTTCTCCATGGATGTATGTCCACCCGTTGCTCTGTATCTAGTAGATAGATCTTGGCGTATAGTTCTCATTGTAGGAATTTTTTTTGTTTTCTATGCTGCGGATCCAACAGTGGTATCAGAGCCTGATCTATGCGTAGGTGCTTTGCACGGGTAGTACACATATGTTTATATGTGGGCGATGATGATCATGTTATTGCATCTTCTATGTACTTTGGATATTGGTGGCATAGTGGGATGAAGCGGCTCGGACCAACCTTACATGTCATCGTACATGAGACCGGTTCCACGACTGACATGCAACTAGTTTTGCATAAGTGGCTAGCGGGTGTCTGTCTCTCCTACTATAGTCAATATCTGATTTACAACGAGTTGCTAATAACTTGGTTATCCTCATTGTGGTTCATGTTCGTAGGTAAGACCGGTTCTATCTCCGAAAGCCCTAAGCCACGTAAAACTTGCAATTGATAAATTAGAGGCGTCTAGTTTAGATCGTTGCTGGGCTAGTGTCTTGATATGGTATTGTTGTAAGTAGATGTATGATAGATACTCTTACAACTCACTTAACGTTTAAGTTCCATAGACCTTGGCCTTACACACAAAGGAATGATAGAGATCATACCACGATGCAAATGATAGAGATCAAATGCATGGACCATATCACCTCACTTCACACATTAGATGTTAGCATCTTATATTGCTAGTTTGGCGCTTTTGGTAGCATTATAAGATGATCCCATTTAGATATCAAGATAAAATGTGTTCTTCCTTAAGTATGCACCGTTTTGTGGATCGTGTTTTGAGGCATCACGTGATGATCGGGTGTTCTCGACTCTATGCTTTCATACAACGGGTGTAAGACAGTTTTACACACGTGAATACTAAGGTTCTTACTTGACGAGCCTAGCATGTACAGACATGGCCTCAGAACACGGACCGAAAGGTTAAGCATGAGTCATATAGTTGATATGATGCCCATATAGATGCTCGCCTTTGAAGCTACACCGACTCACGTGATGATCGGACTTGGTGTAGTGGATTTGGTTCATGTAATCACCAAAAGGACACGAGGGATGTCGTTTTTGAGTGGGAGTTCATTAGTAATTTGGATTAGTTGAACTCAATCTATCATAAACTTAGTCTAAAATTATTTTACAAATTCTGTTGTAGATGGCACCACCTGCTTTTAATTTCAATGTGTTCATGGAGAAAGAGAAGCTTGCTGCGAATGGTAGCAACTTCACCAATTGGGCTATGAATTTGAGGATTCTCCTCACTGCTGCACAAAAGCAATATGTGCTAGAGGCGCCGCTAGGCCCCCCACCAGCTCCTGATGCCCCTGACGAGGAAAAGAACGTCTATATAACTCGTCAGGAGGACCACAACTTAGTTCATTGCGGCATACTGTATGGGCTAGAGCCAGAACTTCGAAAATGTTTCGAAAATGGCAATGCCTTTGATACCATGGGAGAATTGAAAATGATTTTCGACACCCATGATGCCGTAGAGAGTTATAATGCTTCTGAAAAGTTCTTTAGCTGCATGATGGAAGAGAACAACTCCGTTAGTGAGCATGTACTCAAAATGTCTGGGTATGCCGATAAACTTGTGTCCTTGGGAATAACGATTCCCATTGACTTAGGCATACATCATGTTCTCCAATCTCTGCCACCTAGCTACAAGAGCTTCGTGATGAACTATAATATGCAGGGCATGAAGAAGTCTCTTCCCGAGCTTCTGTCACTGCTTAAGACTGCAGAAGTGGAAATTAGGAAAGAACATCAGTGTTGATGATCAATAAGACCACCGGTTTCAAGAAGGACAAGAAAGGCAAGTAGAAGGGAAAGAAGGGCAGCAAATCTGTTGCTGGGCCTGAAAAGAAACCCCGAGCTGGCCCTAAGTCTGACACCGAGTGCTACTATTGCAAGGGGACTGGCCATTGGAAGCGCAACTGCCCCAAGTATTTGGCGGACAAGAATGCCGACAAGGCAAACATAGGTATATGTGATATACATGTTATTGATGTGTACTTGACTAGTACTCGCAGTAGCACCTGGGTATTTGATACGGGATCGGTTGCTAATATATGTAACTCGGTTCTGGGGCTGCGGAACAAGCGACAACTAGCAAGGGATGAGGTCACAATGCGGGTCGGCAATGGATCAAGAGTTGATGTGATCGCCGTCGGAACGATGCCTCTCCATATGCCATCGGGATTAGTTATAAACCTGAATAATTGTTATTTGGTGCCTGCACTGAGCATGAACATTGTATCCGGATCGTATTTGATGCAAAGTGGTTATTCGTTTAAGTCTGAAAACAATGGTTGTTCGATTTATATGAATAATATCTTTTATGGTCATGCACCTGTGTTGAATGGTTTATTTCTGTTCGATCTCGATAGTAGTATTACGCATATTCATAATGTTGATGCTAAAAGGATTAAACTTGATAATGATATATCTGCATATATGTGGCACTGCCGTCTAGGTCATATTGGCGTTAAACGCATGAAGAAACTCCATTCTGATGGACTTTTGGAATCACTTGATTTTGAATCATTTGATACATGTAAGCCATGCCTTATGGGCAAGATGACTAGAACGCCGTTTTCCGGTTCAATGGAACGGGCGACAGATTTATTGGAAATCATACATACTGATGTGTGTGGACCAATGAGTGTGTCGGCGCGAGGTGGATATCGTTATTTTGTTACTTTCACGGATGATTTGAGTAGATACGAGTATATCTATTTGATGAAACATAAGTCTGAAACCTTTGAAAAGTTCAAAGAATTTCAGAATGAAGTGGAAAATCATCGTAACAGAAAGATCAAATTTCTGCAGTCCGACCGTGGAGGAGAGTATCTTAGTTACGAGTTTAGCACACATATGAAAGACTGTGGAATAGTTTCACAACTCACGCCTGCCGGAACACCACAACGTAATGGTGTGTCAGAACGTCGTAATCGTACTTTTTTGGATATGGTTCGATCTATGATGTCTCTGACTGACTTGCCACTGTCTTTTTGGGGTTATGCACTAGAAATCGCTGCATTCAGTTTAAATAGGGCACCATCTAAATCCGTTGAAAAGACACCGTATGAATTATGGTTTGGAAACAAACCTAAGCTGTCATTTCTTAAAGTTTGGGGATGTGATGTTTATGTGAAGAAACTTCAACCGGATAAACTCGAACCCAAAGCGGAAAAATGCGTCTTCATAGGATACCCTAAGGAAACGATTGGGTATACCTTCTATCACAGATCCGAGGGCAAGGTCTTTGTTGCCAAGAATGGATCCTTTCTTGAGAAGGAGTTTCTCGCGAAAGGTTTGAGTAGTCGGAAGGTAGAACTTGAAGAGGTTATTGAACCGTCTCTTCATGAAATGGCGAGTAGCACAGCACCGGAAGTTGTTTCGGAGTTGACTTCACCTAATGAAGAGAGAGCTAATGATATTGATCATGAAACTCTGAAAGAGGACACTACCGAACCTCACAAGTCAAGCAGGACACGTGCAGCTCCTGAACTGTACGGCAATCCTGTTATGAATTTCATGATTGATGAAATAGATGACCCTACGACGTATGAAGAAGCGATGATGAGCCCTGATTCCAACAAATGGCTAGAAGCCATGAAATCCGAGATGGAATCCATGTACGAAAACCAGGTTTGGACCTTGGTGGACTTACCTCACGATCGAAAGGCCGTTGAGAAGAAATGGATTTTCAAAAGAAAAACCGATGCTGATGGTAATGTAACCGTCTATAAGGCTCGACTTGTCGCAAAGGGGTTTCGACAAATTCAAGGAGTTGACTACGATGAGACATTCTCTCCCGTAGCGATGCTTAAGTCGGTTAGGATTATGTTAGCAATTGCTGCATATTTCGATTATGAAATATGGCAGATGGATGTCAAAACTGCGTTCCTCAATGGTAATATTGAAGAAGAGTTGTATATGATACAACCTAAGGATTTTGTCGATCCTAAGGATGCTGATAAGGTGTGCAAACTTCAGCGATCCATCTATGGACTGAAGCAAGCATCCCGGAGTTGGAATCTCCGCTTTTATGAGGTGATCAAAGAGTTTGGATTTGTCCAAACTTATGGAGAGGCTTGTATTTACAAGAAAGTGAGTGGGAGCAATGTGGCATTTCTGATATTATATGTGGATGACATATTATTGATTGGAAATGATATAGATCTTTTAAACAATGTTAAAATTTATCTAAACAGCAAATTTTCGATGAAGGATCTTGGTGAAGCTTCATATATATTAGGCATTAAAATCTATAGAGATAGATCAAGACGCCTAATTGGGCTATCGCAGAGTACATACCTTGATAAGATATTAAAGAAGTTTAATATGGAAGGAAGTAAGAAGGGGTGCTTACCTATGTTGCAAGGCAAGACATTGAGTAAGACTCAAAGTCCGGCTACGACGGAAGAAAGAGAGATAATGGATAGGATCCCCTATGCCTCAGCCATAGGCTCTATAATGTATGCCTTCCTATGTACAAGACCGGATGTGGCACATGCTATTAGTTTGACTAGTAGGTACCAATCTGATCCAGGTTCGGAACACTGGATAACGGTCAAGAATATCCTTAAGTACTTGAGAAGAACTAAGGATATGTTTCTTGTATACGGAGGTGAAGAAGAGCTAGTCGCTAAGTGTTATGTCGATGCTAGCTTTGACACTGATTCGGATGACTCTAAGTCTCAATCCGGATACTTATTTCTCTTGAACGGAGCAGCAGTTAGTTGGAGGAGCTCCAAACAACCTGTGGTGGCTGGATCAACGACGGAGGAGGAATATGTTGCTGCTTCAGAAGCAGCACAGGAAGCGGTTTGGATGAAGGAGTTCATAACGGAACTGGGTGTGGTTCCTAGTGCGTTGGACCCAATGGTGATCTATTGTGACAACAATGGAGCCATTGCCAACGCCAAGGAACCAAGGTCTCACAAGAATTCCAAGCATATTAAGCGCCGGTTTCACTCCATCCGCGAGCCTGTCAAGGATGGAGATATAAAGATTTGTAAAGTGCACACGGACCTGAATGTAGCAGATCCGTTGACTAAAGTACTCCCTAGGGCAAAACATGATCAACACCAGAACTCCATGGGTGTTAGATTTATCACTATGTAAACTAGATTATTGTCTCTAGTGCAAGTGGGAGACTGAAGGAAATATGCCCTGAGAGGCCATAATAAAGTTGTTATTATGTATTCCTTGTATATGATAGATGTTTATTTTGCATGCTATAATTGTATTGATAGGAAACATCAATACATGTGTGTTTAATAAACAAAAAGGGTTCCTAGTTATGCCTCTCTTATAGACTAGCTTGTTGATTAACAAGATGATCAAAGTTTCCTGATCATGGACATTGGATGTTGTTAATAACAAGGTCACAGCATTTAGAAATGATGTGATGAACATTCATCCGAAGTATAGCATTACGATCAAGTCATTATGTTTATATTGCTATAACATCATACAAAGTAGTCTTAGTCCTTAGACCATGAGATCATGTTAATTGCTAACACCGGAAGAGTATCTTGATAACATCAAACGTCACACCGTAACAGGGTGACCATAAAGGTGGGTTCAGTGCTATGAAGGTGTTATGTTGAGGCTCATGGATCAAGAGTGGAATTTGTCAATCCCGATGACGGATAGATATACTCTGGGCCCTCTCGGTGATATCACATTAAGATAGCTTGCAAGCAAGTGATGTGATCACTAGAATGTTATATCACGGGAACGAGAAAAGAGTGCATGTCGGTAACGAGATCAAACTAGGTATTTGGATACCGATGATCGAATCTCGAACATGTATTATATCATGAGACAAAGGGATTAAATTGCTGACGTTAAAGGTTCTCACAATCACAGAAGTCATCGTTGAATATGCAGGAGTCAGTATGGATCTCCAGGTCTCGCTTCTGATTATTGATCTGAGAGGAGTCTCAATCATGTCTGCATTATTCGCGAACCGTAGGGTGACACACTTAAGGGTTGCCGGACACCATTTAGGAGCACATATGTTCCAGACAAAAGGTTTGCAAAGCGCAGGAAATGTTTCGATAGAAACATGAATTGTTTCGATAGAAACCGGAATTGTTTCGGGTGAAATTGCAGAAAGTGGTTCTGCATGTGATATTGAAATGTTGCAAGGGGTTTTATGTGAATGTTTGTTAATTAAAGGAATTAACAAAATTCTGAATAAAATAAATAAAAGAGTTTTATTAATTGAGAGTTGCATTTAATTTGGTGGAAATTAAATACATGTGAGTGGGATTTTGGGTGGAGGCCATGTTTATGTGAGTGGAGGTTCACCACATGAATGAAGGATGGGAGGAGTCCCCCCCTCATGCGCCGGCTATGGGAGGGATGGGGTCTCCCTCCCTCCTATATAAAGCCCCCCTCTCCCCTCTCACAAAACACACCTCCTCGTGAAGGATCTCTCTCCCCCTCTAGATATTCCCCCATGGTCTCGGATTAGCGAGATACATGTTCCCGGTGGCCTTGCATCTGGAAGGAGTTGCTGCTTCCGCTGATTCGCTGGAGCGAGGAGGTGGAGGTTGTCCAGTGGCTTGAACGTGTGTGCGAGGACGGATGCGCTGCTGATTTGCGACGCTCGGACTTCCACACGATCTTGAGATCGGCAAGCGTACGACTACATCAACCACGAGTTCTTACTCATTAACAAAACTCGTTGTCTTCGAGGGTAAGTTCTCCATGAATGTATGTCCACCCGTTGCTCTGTATCTAGTAGATAGATCTTGGCGTATAGTTCTCATCGTAGGAATTTTTTTTGTTTTCTATGCTGCGGACCCAACAGGTGATAGAGTGACAGCTCCTTCACCGTCTCTCGTTCAAGGCGGTATTTCTCGCGCTCGGCGAGTTCGTTGTGTTGTGCCTCCTGGAGCCGCAGGCGGGCTTGTTCCACCTCCGTGGCCGTCGTGGTCGGCGGGATCGGCGTGGAGAACGGATCTGGCGGGGCGGCCGTGCTACCCGCCATGTAGATCGCGTTGAAGCGATTGGGTCTGGCGCGAAAATCCTTGGGGGATTCCTAGCCGGAGTCGAGTCGAAGATCCCCAGGATGGAGGGATCCTCGAAATTCTCGGGGTTGGAGACTCGCGTGATGGAGTCCTCCCGTGACGCGGCGGTGATGGATCCGTTGACCGATGCAGGGGTCGCGGAGTCGGCGTCGTCATTTAGGGCGTCGTCGTTGGTGGCGGCGTTGGTCTCGACCGCGTCGCTAGTGGCTGAGTCGTACTCGGTGACGAGGCCCCTGATGGAGCGGACCTGCTCCTCCGAAAGCAGATCGTGGTGTGGAGGCGACCCGCCGACGATCATCATCGCGGCTGGATCGACCGTGCTGGTAGAGCCGACAAAGAGGTTGGTGGAGCCGATTGGCATCACCGCGGCATGCGTGACCGGGCGCGATGCCGGGATGTAGCTGCTGGGCAGGATCTGCAAGATCCCGCCGACGGCGATCATGCGACCGGTGGCGAGCGGCCGCTCGATCGGCGAATAGGGTCTCGCCGCAGAACTCAGGCCAGTCTCGCTATTCCCCATGGTGGGCGCCACTGTCGTGGAAATGGCCATGGCAGTCCCTGCCATAGGCAGCGATTGAGTGTTTCGTGAGGAAGAGTTGGCGGCTATCTGTGGTGCGAGATGGGGGCGGATGCACATGGGTTTACCCAGGTTCGGCCCCCCGGAGGGTAAAGACCTACTCCTGCTAGATTAGATTATGAGAGAGCGAGTTACAAGGGTGGCGAGCTCGGCGGCTAGGCAGCGAGTCGCTTGAGGGGGTGTATGATGGAACGTAAGTCTCTAGGATACCCTAGGGAGGTTTATATATGAAGCACATCGCTAGGGTTTACAAGCTGTCTCTGAACAAGATAAGGATCCGGGGGCTTTTGACCTAATCCGACTGGGCTTTTGCTACGCTTCTGGGCTTCTAGTCGCCAGTCGATGGGCCTTTCCTTTCTTCAGAGTCCAGTCTCGAGGGGGGTCAGGTATAAGCAGGCAGATAAGATATGCTTCAGGAGATGTTTTGGCTACTTGAAGGCATGCTGGAAGGGGTTCCTAGACGGCTGTAGGCCATACATGGCAATAGGCGCAACTTCTTTAACAAGGAAGTTCAGGGGACATGTTGCTTCTGCTTGTGCTTTGGACGCGCATAATTGGCTTCTACCCGTAGCTTATGCTGTTCTTGAGGGTGAATCAAATGAAAGCTGGACATGGTTCATGCAGAGACTACAGGAAGTAATTGGTCACCCTGAAGGCTTGGTGATACACACCAGTGCATCCGAGGGTCTTGAGAATGCTGTTGATGCTGTGTTTCCTGGGGTTGGGCATAGGGAATGCATGCGGCACCTCGCTACTAACTTCACGAAGAAGTTCAAAGGAAAGATCTTTGAAGAGAACTTGTGGCGATCAACATACACATACACCCCAAGCACGCATGATACTTACTTGTAGAACATGTATGTAGTGCCAAAGGTGAAAAAATACCTTGAAGAACATCACACCAAGCTATGGGCCAGAAGCAACTTTGGTGAGTTAAGCAAGGTGGATTTTGTATGCAATAATTTGGCAGAGAGTTTCAATGATAAGATTTCGGGCATGAAGACACTTGGAATTGTTATTTTGTTGGATGCAATAAGACAGTGCATAATGGTGAAGATATATTTAAGGCAAAGAATTTTTTGAAGAATTTTTTTAGGCCATAAAATAGTTCCAAAGGTGGTTATGTTATTGAATGCAAGAACCAGGGCAATGAGAACGATAAAGATGAGGGTGGTCAGAAGTTCCAGAACATTGGCTGAGGTTCATGCAGGCAGTGGCAAATTACTGGTCTGCCATGTCACCATGCAATTTACTTTATCTTAAAGCTTAGAGGTAACGGAGCTGAAATAGAGAACTATGTCGACAACTATTTCTCTATGGACAAGTTTGCTACAACTTATGCAGAAAACGTACCACCTATGGTCGATGAAAATGATTGGGAGATTGTCGATCCAGGGTTCAAACTTCAACCACCAGTTCTTAGGAGGCCACATGGGAGGCCTAGAAAGCTAAGGATCGAAGCCTCCACCGATAAAGGTCCAAGGCTAGGATCTAGGAAAAGGAAATGCGGACGTTGTGGCGGATTAGGCCATATCAAGAGGTTGTGCAAAAACCCAGTTACACATGCTATTGTCCATGTTCACACCCCGGTGCCAGAAAATGAGGCTTCTCAGCCACAACTGGCGGAAGAGCAGCGCGAAGACAGTGATAAGCACTCGGAGGAAAACATACGTAATTAGCCAATTTATGAAGAAGTGGAGGTGACGGCGAGAAAAGGGTGTGAAAAGAAACACAAGAGTAAGAGAAACAGGGAGGAAAGGGCAAATAATGGAGGTGTATTAGAATATGAAGAAGTTGCAGGGGCGATTGAGGATGTTCTTGAGGATCTTTCGGCTAACTGTAGGAGAAATAATAAATCCCTTCCAATTTCATCTTTGTACGATTCTCCGGATGAAAGGTAAGCTTAAAATTTTTTTTTTTGCCATTTTATCATTTTTTATCCTCATCTACTGATGCTTAATGCAGCGTGGGCTAGCAGACTAATAAGAGGAGCAAAAAGATGCGGGCACCGTAACGTCATATGTTGAATTATATCATTGAAACTAAACTAGCCGTGTCGTCTTTATTTATATCTAGCGTGTGCAACGTGTCTGTGATGGGGTCATGTGGACCAGATTACATTTAAAAAAAATATTATTACATTAATTTTTTACCTGCGTTTGGACGCGGCTACTAGTTCCCATCTCCCTTGCATTCCCATCTCCTCTAGCGCACTCCAAAATTATGGTTGTGCCATCAAGTAGCAGAGTCAGTGTATTGTCCCATCAGGTGTGAACGCAATGACTTTGTTTGTTCAGAATTTGACGACTTTTGATTAGTCTGAAAGACAGAGAAACCTAAAACATGTATCTAGACATGTTTTGAGTATAGACACATTTATTAAATATCTAAAAAAACTAAGTCAGTTATATCTGGACAGGAGTAGTACACTATTACAACACGCTCGATCCCTTCTCCTTTGGTGCACTCCAAATTACGGCTGTGCCATCAAGTGCTGGGAGCAGAGTCAGTGTATTGTCCCATCAGATATGCCAAGGAACACGCGAACTTTATTTTCAGGATCGGACGAGTTTGGATCGACTAGTTTCAAAGACAAAGACAACTAAAAATGGCCAACATATATAGATTATAACGATAATCGACCATGACTCAAATGACCCAGATCCAAAGAGCGCATTAAGATACCATACATAGATTTAATTTATGCTTAAGTGGCCCTAATCGACTATGACGCTCCCGCAGTCTTCATCATTGACGACGTTGTCCGCGTCGCCGCCATCCTCCTCCGTGTCGGAATCGATGCCGATGTTCCCGGTAGCGTTCCTCCTCCTCATGGATTCTTCACGGCGCGCTGCATCAATAACGGTGGAGGTCGTACACCCAGGCCCTACCCATAAGCGCTGCCTCCCTTCGGGGTTGCGCAGATCCGGGTGGATCTCCCGCCAGGGGGTCCGCACAGCTCAATCAACGCAGCCCGCTCCTTCTTGAACAACTTTCGCCAGTACGTGCTCGTACGCGAGTACCGCACCATTGTCCTCTTCCTCTCCGATAGCTGGTGGCAGCGCTCCTCGATCTGCCTCGCCAACGCGTTGTCGCGCAAGAGCGGCGCGACAGGAACCCCGACGTAGCTGAGCTCGAAGCTGAACGGAAGCCTCGCGAACGGCGGCGCGAGTATGTCGTACTGGGCGAACATCTGAGACTCGTGCAAGCTGAGTTTGGGCCTCTCCCTCTCCATGGCGATGAAGGAACACGATCTGATTTTCGGCCCCGAGATTAAGGGGATAAGGGCAAGGACGTAGCCCAGCGTAGTTGCCACGGCCAATCAGTTCGCCGAACAGACTTCTCGCGGATCGCCCTCACGAAGGACATCACTATCGTCCACGCACCCCAATACAACGGCGCATAAAATCGGGGATCGGGTATTCTAGAAGCCCATAGCGGTTGCTGGTTAGTTCTGCGTCCCGATCGTTTGTGGACAACGGCGGTAGTTGAAAATAATACACATTTCAATGACACTGGTGGATCCATTTGTGGTCTCTAAAGAGAACACACATCCAATGACACTGGTTGTTGTTAGTAAAAAGAACACACATGCAATGCCAATGGTGGATCCATGTGTGGTATGTGAAAAGAACACACATGCAATGACTCCAGTTGTTGTTAGCGAAAAGAACACACATGCAATGACACTGGTGGATCCATGTGTGGATTGTGAAGAGAACACACATTTCAATGACACTGGTGGACCCATATGTGGTATGTGAAAGGAACAACCATGAAATGACTTAGTTGTTTTTAGTAAAAAGAACACAGATGCAATGACACTGGTGGATCCATAGGTGGATTGTGAAAATAGCACACATGCAATGACATTGGTGGATCCATATGTGGTATGTGAAAAGAACACACATGCAATGACTCTAGTTGTTGTTAGTGAAAAGAACATACTTGCAATGACACTAGTGGATCCATGTGTGGTCTTTGTAGAGAACACACATTTCAATGACACTGGTGGATCCATATGTGGTATATGAAAACAACACACATGCAATGACTCTGGTTGTTGTTACTAAAAAGAACACACATGCAATGACACTAGTGGATCCATAGGTGGTATGTGAAAAGAAGAAACATGCAATGACTCTGGTTGTTGTTATTAAAAAGAACACACATGCAATGAAACTACTGGATCCATAGGTGGATTGTGAAAAGAGCACACATGCAATGACACTAGTGGATCCATATGTGGTATGTGAAAAGAACACACATGCAATGACTCTAGTTGTTGTTAGTGAAAAGAACATACATGCAATGACACTGGTGGATCCATGTGTGGTCTCTAAAGAGAACACACATTTCAATGACACTAGTGGATCCATATGTGGTATGTGAAAAGAACACACATGCAATGACTCTGGTTGTTGTTACTAAAAAGAACACACATGCAATGCCACTGGTGGATCCATAGGTGGTATGTGAAAAGAACACACATTTCAATGACTCTGGTTGTTGTTACTAAAAAGAACACACATGCAATGACACTGGTGGATTGTAAAAAGAACACACAAGCAATGACACTGGTGGATCCATAGGTGGTATCTGAAAAGATCACACATGCAATGACTCTGGTTGTTGTTAGTGAAAAGAACACACATGCAATGACACTGGTGGATCCATAGGTGGATTGTGAAAATAGCACACATGCAATGACACCGGTGGATCCATATGTGGTATGTGAAAAGAACACACATGCAATGACTCTGGTTGTTGTTAGTGAAAAGAACACACATGCAATGACACTGGTGGATCCATAGGTGGATTGTGAAAAGAGCACACATGCAATGACACTGGTGGATCCATATGTGGCATGTGAAAAGAACACACATGCAATGACTCTAGTTGTTGTTAGTGAAAAGAACACACATGCAATGACATTGGTGGATCCATGTGTGGTCTCTAAAAAGAACACACATTTCAATGACACTGGTGGATCCATGTGTAGTCTCTAAAGAGAACAGACATCCAATGACTCTGCTTGTTGTTAGTAAAAAGAGCACACATGCAATGACACTGGTGGATCCATATGTGGTATGTGAAAAGAACACACATGCAATGACTCAAGTTGTTGTTAGTGAAAAGAACACACATGCAATGACACTGGTGGATCCATGTGTGGTCTCTAAAGAGAACACACATTTCAATGACACTAGTGGATCCATACGTGCTATGTGAAAAGAACAGTCATGAAATGACTCAGTTGTTGTTAGTAAAAAGAACACACATGCAATGACACTGGTGGATCCATATGTGGATTGTGAAAATAGCACACATGCAATGACACTGGTGGATCCTTATGTGGTATGTGAAAAGAACACACATGCAATGACTCTAGTTGTTGTTAGTGAAAAGAACATACTTGCAATGACACTAGTGGATCCATGTGTGGTCTTTGTAGAGAACACACATTTCAATGACACTGGTGGATCCATATGTGGTATATGAAAACAACACACATGCAATGACTC